>JASPKZ010002905.1:0-84459 GCA_030220185.1 Diploptera punctata
ACATTTCTCAAAAATGGTCTCTTACTTTAAGAGAGGAGAAAAATTTACGTGTATTTGAAAATAAATTCTTTGGAATATTTTTGAACCTAAGAGAAACACATACAGGCGAATGAAGAAAACTACCAAAGAGTGAGCTGCATTCTCTTTATGGGAACCAATTGTTATAAGATCAGTTAAGTCTCATAGACTGTCATTAACAGGACATATGGCAAAAATCAGGAACTCTCCAAGATGGTTTCGTGGTGGAAGAAACTGGACAAGTTTTTCTCAAGGTTACCCCCGTTTTCTATTGCCACAAATTTCATTCCACCATTTCTCCACACTCATGAACCTGCCCCAGTCATGTTAGGTCACAGGCATGGTCGGCCGGCATCCTTGCAATTAACATACCTTCAATGTAAGGAGCCTCATCGCATCTCATCCCACGACCCGGTCCTGAGTCGGACACGAGTTGAGGCGGAAGAAAAAATATATAATAAACAGCACAAAAAAACTTATACAATGAAATGCATAATTGTTATTATCGATATTATTAAATAACTATATTCAATGAAAATTTATTAAATACGCTCAAAATGACATACATGTATTTTTTAATTTTGCATTTGCCGATAAAATGTTTAATAATACTCTGAGATATGTCACAAATTCCATCACACTGTCCAATGTGCTGCGTCAGCTCTTTCTAAAAGCAGAATTTCCATAAGCTGGAGATGTGCGTATTCAGATTTATAGCAGAGAAAGAGAGAGAGAAAGAGAGAGGAAAGTGATGAAAGCTATGAGAAGGTTGATGTCTGAGGCGAGAGGAATGAAATATATGTTTGGCCCTTTTACTTGAAGGCATTTTCGTATGACATCACAGGATGAACGTTCCTTTAAAAAATCGCAAAACTTGGCGACTTTAGCTTCCAGGTTGAAATCTTAAAGTTTTCATTTTAGCAGATTGTGCTTCTCTGATACAGTGTGATCTTGATATTTAAACCTAATGTTTTACGAATAATTTACCTTGCTTTATGCAATACAGGCCTATCTTTAGATCTAAACTTTATTTATTTAATTTACTATCAAAGAGAAAAGAATAGATTTCAGTGGTATGGCCATGTCAAAAGAATGCCAGAGCAAAGATTACCTAAACGTATAATTGAATGGATCCCAATGGAAAGGAAGAATAAAGGAAGACCAAAGAAAATCTGGATAGAAGGTGTACAAGCGGATTGGAAAAAGGTCAATGGATGGACAGAGAGGAATGGCGTTTGGTTTCCGGAAGACGGTGGCAACTGTCATGATATCGGATGATAATGATGGTCAAAGAGCACGCAATGACGTCGTTAAGGCATTCTGCTGTAAGCTGGGAGGTTGTGGGTGCGATTCCTGATGGATCGGAAATTTAGATAGAATAGATATAAAAAATGTATTTAGCCTGGCTCAAATTTTCTGGTAGAACCACGATCTTGATCTACTCAGCCTCTAAAAAAATGAATGTCAGAAGCATGTAATGACATCTCGTGTCCATTGTTTGTAAACGTGGGAGCGTTAACCTTCGGCTATCTCAAGGACCTCCTGAGGCCTATATTAAGATAAATTTACCTACTACTATCATAGTATTAATGTTGTTGTTGTAGGTCCTTTTGGACTTCTGGTTACAAGATTCGCGAGTTGGAACGTGGCCGGAGTCAATGTCATATTTAGGGCATAAAAATACTGACCATGGGATCCTTCTCAAGAGAACTAAAGCTGTGTCGTAATTTATGGGAGGTAAAAGAATCTCAAGCCTGAAAAGTTGGTATCTGAGCAAAACATGAACTTTCACGGTCAGATTGAATTACGAAGCTAATTACTTTAGCTTCCTAAAGAGCGATGTTATTTAAAATATTATTTACCTATTATTATTATTATTATTATTATTATTATTATTATTATTCTTGAAACAAGAATTTCAAGAAGGGATAAGGTCAGAAACAGCACAATAAGGGAAATTATGCAAGTTGAAAAAACATAGGCCTATTAAGAAAAATAGAAGAAAAACATTTGAAATGGTATGGACACCTCATATGAATGGAAGAAAAGAGAATACCAAAGAAGATTCTTAATTGGAAATCTAATGGAAGAAGTGGAAGATGGGTGGATGGAGTGAAGAGATGTATGGAAGTTAGAGATTTGAGGGAAGAAGATGCTTTAGACAGGATCCTCTGGCGACAAATCACTTTGGGATGAAGGAGAAACACAGTGTTTTGGAATATTCCTAAATGAAATATTACTATTTATTATTATTATTATTGTTATTATTATTATTATTATTATTATTATTATTATTGAACGTTGAGAATAAAGTTCTTAGGAAAATTTTTGGACCAAATAGAGATGAACAGACAGGTGAATGGAGAAGACTGAATAACAATGAATTACATGGTCTTTATAGGAAGCCAGATATAATTAGAACAGTTAAGTCTCGTAGACAGCGATGGGCAGGACATATGGCACGAATGGGGAATGAAAGACGTGCATGGAAGCTTCTTGTAGGAAAAACCAGGAGGGAAATGCCCAGTTTGTAGACCAGAATGAGGTGAGTGAATAACATTAAATATGATTTGAGGGAAGTAGATTATACAGGGGATGAATGGAAAAAATTGGCTCAGGATAGGGATATATGGAGTGTTTATGTCTGCTCGGCCATGAACCTACGGTTTCGATAGTGCCAGTTATTATTATTATTGTTGTTATTATTATTATTATTATTATTATTATTATTATTATTATTATTATTATATATTATTATTATTATTATTATTATTATTATTGAACACCATTAAAATGTCGCAATGAAAAATGCATCATTTTATCCATTGGTATAGCCTATCTAGCAAAATATGATGTGCAAGAGTTTAAATTACGTCATACATGTTTTATGTTCATACAGTGTAATATCATTCTGAATTACTTATAAAAGTTTTCTAGTTTGATTTATCCGCTCTGTTATCTTCAGAGTTTTATGTAGCAGCATAAAATTTCTATATTAGAATGTTTACAGAGATACATCGAATGCAGTATATCAATTTTACTACTGTTATATGTCCCAGAAGTGAACAGTAGCCTTCAAAATGTATTTTGGGGATATCATTTAACAGTCTGCCACACCCTCTGGCGTGTCAACGATATAACAAATAAAACATAAGTATACCACTCCACCCACTTCCACAGCACACCCACACTAAATGTATTAACTAGAATAAAGGTTATCTTTATATTATCTCGTCATGTGTTTGTAATAATGTTACCTACATTGTTTTATGCTTTTGGAACTTGAACTTTCACAAAGAAGTCAGAAGATCTCTTAGTACTTTTTTAAATAAAATTTCACGAAACACTGTTAATAATAATAATAATAATAATAATAATAATAATAATAATAATAATTTGTATTGTAAGCCCATGTTTTCCCTTTACAGAGATTTAGGCGCTCTCCCCCTACAAGGAAGAATTTGAACCATACTAATTAGTTACACTTGTTTTCGTATAGATGTCATTTGGAGTGGTCCGTGGTCAGCGTTCCGCCTCATACTGACATCTAGGAAACCAAGGTAGTACTAGGACGGAAAATTCGGTTAATTTTGCTTAGAGGCCTTTTCATTCAGGCTTAAGGATTTTTTACGAGCCTGAAAATCTTCAGACTCGGGACCCACGGCTTAAAGTCCCTCCCGGAGGACTTTTTCCTTGGATTTTCCGTCCTAAAAAATCCATCGACCTCGGCCGGTTTGAACCCGCGACCCTCGGGACCAGAGGCAAGGAGCGTAACCACTAGTCCACCGCGGCCGACAATAATAATAATAATAATAATAATAATAATAATAATAATAATAATTATAATAATAATAATAATAATAAATACTGTCATAAGAGAAAAATGAATATAAGTTATTCAATAGTAGATTATATACGGTACTATCTGGCCCGGCAAACGTCGTATCGCCTTTAAATATTTTAACGTTAATTTTCCCGATGTTTTAATAGTTATCTGCTATTCGGGGCGGAAACAAATCCAACAAATCAAAGATCATATAAATCGGTCCAGCCGTTCTTGAGTTATAAATAGTGTAACTAATCCGACTTTGTTATATATATATATATATATATATATATATAAAGTCCCGGCCACGCGTTGTTGTGGCTAAGGTATATGTTAAATTATATTGTAGTAAACTAAGTGAGAAATCTAAATCAGAAAGTTTTTGTTTTACACAATTTTTTAGTTCTGGTACGTTAACTACACCCGGTATAAATATGGGTGGTGGTTTATGTGGAAGTGGTTTTGTTGATTGAGATGAATTTATGTTGTCTGCATTCTCAGTATCATCCATAAGTGTATCATAAGGATTATATACATTTACTGATGGAATATTTTGATGAGGCTTGCTGATTTCATTATACTTTCGTTTTTTTCTACGAAAGTGTTGGCAGTTTGGATTCTCATCATCATCATCAAGAAATCTCTGTACAGTAATATCATCTTGTGATATATTATAGTCATCTAGTTTTCATTTAATTGAGGCATGGAGATTGTTTCTGTAATATTAGACATATTATTATAACTAACAGACTTACTTACAATTCTGTTATTCCGTTCCTTAGGACTTCATATGCTTTTAAATTGACATTCTTCTTAAATGCAAGATTTATGTCACATTGGCCTATACCAATGTGCGCAAATTCACTTGATATCTTATCATTCATGGTCTCTAGAACTGATTCGCCATATTGTTCAATGTCCCTTCTCGATCCAGTTAAATTTAAATTAAGTTGCTGTCTTTCAGCCAGTACTTAAAACAATACTTACACACGAATTAATATTATTATGAATATATTGAAAATCAAATAAACACAAACACACTTAAATTATTAAATAATCAATATTTGTAATTCAATTGAAATTCGCGGCTGCAACAAAAAGCACAGCCACCTGGTTAAATAATAACCAATTACCTACACCGTCATCTGTTAGAATCGTATGGAACTCACAGATAAATATAACTCTTTGTTAAATAATAAACAAATACTTTGCAATAAAAAAATAACGCGACTATAAATTCAGTTATAACAACCGTAGGTCTCAAATTGGATCAAACAGCACACAGTGTGCAAAATTTTATTAAAATCGGTTCAGTAGTTTAGGATTCCATCGCGGACAAACAACGTGACACCTAATTTTTATATATTAAGATAAGCATTTAGATTGGTATGGGCATGTACGACGAATGCACGAAGAAAGATTACCCAGGAAAGCTGGGTGTACACCTGCAAGAAGGAGGAGAGGAAGACCTCGAAACTCGTGGATGCAGGAAATAAGAACTGGAATGAGAGCAAGAGGACTGGAGGACATGGATTGGATGGAGAGACGAGTGGAGAAGAAAAATAAAACTTTAGGCACAGAAAGATGTGTTAACATTAAAATTCTATGTATAAATAAAATAATAATAATAATAATAACAATTTTATTTATATACAGATTTTTAATGTTTACACATGTTTCTGTGCCTAAAGATTTATTTTCCATCACCATTCGTCTCTGTCAATCCACTCCATGTCCTCCTGTCCTCTTGTTCTCATTCCAGTTCCTATTTCTTGCATCCACGAAAATTTCGAAGTCTTTCTTTCATTCTTCTTCCAGGTGGACACCGTTCCAATGTTTTCCAGTCTAACCTTTCATATTGCATTCGTCGTTCATGCCCATACCAACTTATTGCTTATATCATCTACTATTGAATATCTAATATTTTTTCTCGTATGACAGGATTCCTTATTTTTTTCTAATTTTCAACATCTTGCTGCTGTCCTCAAGAAATCCATTTCCATCGACATAAGTTTTTGTTCTAAGTTTTTGTTGAATATACAAACTTTAGCTCCATATGTGACAGGACTTCTCACTATTGAATTATATATTTGTAACTTTTTTTTTCTGGTTATATGTCTTTTCGTTAAGACTCCATTAATAACAACAACAACAATAATAATAATAATAATAATAATAATAATAATAATCTATCTCTATCTTCGGGTTTTTACAGCTGCTGCCGTCTTCTCGTACCAAACCTCCAAAGCCTACAATCTTGGGCATCTTCCATGATTCGCCCTCTTGTTTGCGTTAATGTCTTAACGTTTTCCTTCCATGTTAACTTTGGTCTCCCTCTTTTCTTCTTTCTGTCGGATGCCATAGATAAGTTGCTTTGGCCATAGCTCATCTTCAATTCTTAAAACATGTCCTAACCACTTTAAATCCTTCTTCTCAATTCTTTCAATTATGCTTTCTTCTGCTTCCATTATGTTTCTAATTTCCTTATTTGTGACATGTTCTAATTTTTACTTTCTGGCACATCTGCGTAAATAATCAATTTCTAGAGCTATTACTCTACTCTTGTAGTACTTATTATTACAGTCAAAGCCGGACAGTAATAATAATAATAATAATAATAATAATAATAATAATAATAATAATAATAATACCTTTATTTTACCAGCCGAGTTAAGGTCTTAAGACCTTGTATACCACTCACGAAGTTAGATAAAACATACAAAAATTACTCTTAGTTACTTTATCCAAAGTGTGAGTTTTGGGAAGGGTGTAGGAGAAAGATTACTCCGAAAATAAACCCGGGAAGAGGACTGTCGTCAGCCCAGGAGAAGGCAACCTTCTAAAGGAAAGGGACCCCAACAGAAAACCTCCGGTCCTCCAGGTTGGGGATTTGACGTCGGGCTTGAAACCCACAACGTAAAACGATCTTTCTCAAAAGTCTCACGCGAGTAAGCCGGACGAAAAAATCTCTGGGCTGAACAGATGTGAGATCGGAACATGCAAAGACCTGATCCGTGAAGGATGATAATGATGATGATGATCTGAATTACAATAATAGAAATTGTTACTTAGTATATCTACAATACAGGCGGCTCCGTGGCGCAAGCGGTTAGACGTTCGCCTCTCACCGCTGGGGTCCCAAGATCGAGTCTCAGTCACTCCATGTGGGTTTCGTGGTGGCCTCTCACCGCTGGGGTCCCAAGATCGAGTCTCAGTCACTCCATGTGGGTTTCGTGGTGGCCGACACGGAGCTTGGGCGGGATTTTCTCCCGTTTTGCCCTGCCGCAATTTCATTCTACCTGTTCTCCATACTCATCTCATCCATTTCATATAATTTCGTTCATCAGCCCTCGTGATGGTGCGTCAGGCGTGGTCGGACGGCTTGCTGTCATTCACAGACCTCTATATAAGGGGTTTCATCTCATCTCATCCCTCAACCCAACTTGAGAATATTACATGTATACAATACAATTATTTTTAATATATTTTGTTTTACTCGACATTTAACGAATGAAGTATAAAATGTACAAGATATAAAAATATTATAAAGAGGGATGAAGAACAGAGAATTAAAAATACTGTATCAAAACTAGTAAAATTCATTATGAAGTTCCGTTGAGGAACTACTCACAAAATGAGATTATAAAATTGATTACTTCTAAGGTTGAGTCTCTTAAACCTAATTAAAACTTTTTACAATTATGTAGGCCTTTCGGAGCCTGTTCTATCTTCAGCAGCACCTAAAAAGTCTGCTCGTAAAGATAAAACCGATTCCTTAAGATCTATACAATTATAACTAACTCAATCATTGGCACTGTCGAGCACATGGGTTCATGGCCACGCAAACATAAGTCCTCCATATATCCCTATCCTGAAGTAATGTTTCTCAATATTCCCCTGTATAATGTACCTTCCTCATCATGCTTGTCCACCGCTGTGGTCTCGAGGTAGGGGTGCTGCCTTGCCACGCAGCGGGCCCGGGTTCAATCCCGGCCGGGGCAGTTTTTCTGGGTGAGGTTTTTATCGGGTTTTTTCCTCACCTTTAAGACAAATGTCAGGAAAACTTTAAGGCCCAAACGGTCCCCGAAATCATATGATCATCATCTTCATCATCCTTCACCGGCGTGGAAAGCAACGGAAAGCTACCACACCTACAATTCCCTAGTAAAGCTGCAAGCATAGCATGACAATGTTATGATTCCTGCCTTCGGGCAGAATTACTATGGATGGATGGAATCGTGCTTAATTTTATTCTCCACCTCATTCTTGGCCTGCCTACTGAGCGCTTTCCCTCTGGTTTTCCTACAAGAAGTATCCAATTCCCCTCTAGTAGATTTACTGAATGTAAAAGAACAAGTATATACCGGGCTTCCAATATAAACCCGGACCGGCCTCACGGGGTTTTCACCCGTCAGGCAGCGCTCTCTCCTCGTCCGCATTTCACTCTGCCAGCCGCTCGTCCTTGAACTAGTCAGTTTACTATCGTTCGACAAGATGAGACGTCAGCTGACATTAGAGCAGCGCATTTATGTGTGTAAATGTTATTATAAATAACGAATCAGCTCGTACAGCAGAGGAGTCCATGAATAAAATTAGGGAAGTGTTTGAAGATAGAGTGATTAGTGCTGGTGTATGGCCCCCTCGCTCCCCAGATCTAACAGTGTGTGATTTTTATTTGTGGGGTAGCCTGAAAGACAAAGTGTACAAAACAAATCCGCACACATTGGAAGAACTGAAGAACATAAGAAATGAAATCAGAAACTTGACAGTGCCCGAACTACAGCGTGTCAATCTAAATGTGTTTACTCGGTATAATGCCTGTTTAACTGCGGGAGGCAACAATTCCAGCATTTTCTATGAGGTAAGAAACAGTTCAAGGACGGGTGGCAGGCAGGGTGAATTGCGGGAGGAAGAGACAGCACTGCGTGCCGGGTGAAACTCCGTGAGGCCGGTCCGGTTTTATATTGGAAGCCCGTTAATAAGATGCCTCTAAAGACATAAGTTGTTAAAGAACTTCTTTACATATAAAGTACTATTTGGAGGAAGAGAAAAGTGATGCAAACTAATATAATAATGGTAGTTGCCTTCTTCTAAGCTTCGTTTTTTCTTATAACCGTGGTATCTAATAAATTCCCAAGAAAGCTATGACGATTTTTAAGCTGCCTTACGCCACTTTTGTATTTGTCTAAATAAAATACAACGCATTATTACAAATGTCAGAAGACTTTCGTTTCTTTATTTTTTCTGCGAAGAAATAGCAGAGACAAAGTTCAATTAACGAAATTAATGTAGAGATATTATGATATATTTATGTCGGATGGATTGTGCTAATTAAATAAAATAGCATCACACATAATCGACTTTCTTTTGATTCCTAGTTTTGTTTTACTGCGATGTACTAGTGGTTATGCTCCTTGCCTCTGGTTCCGAGGGTCGCGGGTTCAAACCTGGTTGTGGTCGATGTATTTTTAGGACGGAAAAATTCAAGGAGCAAGTCCTCCGGGAGGGACTTTAAGCCGTGGGTCCCGAGTCAGAAGGTCTTCGGACACGTAAAAGATCCTTAAGCCTGAATAAAGATATATCTAAGCAAAATGTACCGATCTCAGTATCCTAGTAATAACTTAGTTGCCTGTTGGATGTCTCATTAGGTCGGTGTGTTGACTACATGCCATCCTTGATATCCATGAGCAAATTAGGTAACTAAAAATTAACTTGGTGTAGTAACTCCTTTCAAAGGGGAGGCTATGGCCCAACAATTTGCTATGTCATTATAGATAGATGAAAAATTGTAAAGTTTTCTCTGAGAAATAATATTGTAAAAAAGAAACAAAATAATAATAATAATAATAATAATAATAATAATAATAATATTTGAAACACTGTTGCATGGAATTTTGTTAAGAGAGTTGAAAATGTGTCAGTCTATAGTCATAAGCAGATATAGTATATCCCAGCTTTAGCAAATAGGTCGTGAGTGGATTTCATGGGAAATTCTCATGGGAAGTTGTAAAAAAAAGAGCAAGGAAGGGTTATATTATAGTCAGAAGGTTCTTTGTTGATCCAAGCGCAGTGTCACCATTCAGTGACCGGAAAATTTCGATAATATCCTGCTCGATGTGGGGAAGCCATCTTCCTGGTTTGTTGGAGTTGGTTTTATCTGCCGATAACTCTACCTCCATAAATCTGTTATCACTTCACGTCAATATTCCTTCTTCTTCAACCATAATCTGGTCTGGAATGATCTTCCAATATAAACTATATGGATAACTACGTATTTGTTACGACATGCTGTATATTTTTCAGGTTTAAAATTCCTCGTTTTGTGTGTCTCTTTTGTTATTTTCTTTCAACTCTCGCATTCTATTCACTTGTTTATGTGATACTAACCCTCCAAATAAAATTAATGAACTGAATATCCGATTTTGTATTCGGTAAAATTATTTTATTCATACATTACCTCAATAGAGTACTTTGTGGTCTTATAGGAGATTGGAAAATTGAACGCTATTCAAAAGAAAGTACGCAATTTTTACCAACATTTAAGTAAACAGTGACAAACTTAGTTATTTTTTATAATAACTAAGTTTGTCATAGTTTATTTAAATGTTGGTAAATTTATATATTGCCTTAATAGAGTACTTTGTGGTCTTTATAGAAGGTTGGTAAATTGAACGCTATTGAAACGAAAAGTATGTAATTTTTACCAACATTTCAATAAACAATGACAAACTTTGTTATTTTAATAACTAAGTTTGTCATTGTTTTATTTAAATGTTGGTAGAAGAGAAGAGCTGCCAGAAAAGCTCGCCTGGAAAACATAGGAATACAGAAGTTAGAAAATGGATGAATACAGAAAGAAATATATGGATGAGATCGAACACAGAAAGCTAAAATGGTACGGACACGTAAGAAGAATGCAGGAGAAGACTACAAAGGCCGTCTATGCATGGAAAATTTAAAGAAGGAACAGAAAAGGAAGACCAAGAACAACCTGGAAGAACAAAATTTAAAATTCAATGAGGAAATTTGGTGTAACAGATGAAGACACAGAGGACAGAGAACGATGGAAAACTTTACTTAATTTGTGAATGTTTGTTGCAAACTGATGGTCTATAAGTTCCTAATTATTTATATTACTTATTTTTTTCATTCATGTTAAATACTAAGATTGGTTGGAAAAAAACCCTCAATGATGAGTAAAATTCTCAAAATCAAATGAATGACAAACTTAGTTAACCCTTAAATTGACAAAACACAAATTTCTTCTGTCAGATATTTGAATGCGACGGACCGCAGTGAAAACGGCATCTTGTATAACTGATATCATTCGGTACATTGTATAATTAAACACACATTTATTTTTGTTCGCTTTCTTCTGATTTATTTAAAATATTAAATTAACTAAACCAACTGATGTATCTATAAGGATACATTACGAATTTAAGGGTTAAAAATCATCATCATCATCATCCGGTATCATGACAGCTGTCTTTGTCTTCCGGAATCAAAATGTCATTCCTCTCTCCCATCCATCGATCTTCGTCCAATCGTCTTCCACCCTATATCCAAGTTATCTTTAGTCTTCCTTTCTTCTTCTTCCTTTCCATTGGGATTTATTCCATTATAAGTTTAGACAATCTTTGCTTTGTCATTCTTTTGACATGGCCATACCACAGTAATATTTTCTATAATTTCAATTACATCCCGCTTCTCTTGCTCACCCATAATTTCCTTTATTTCTTTATTTCGTATTCTATCCATTCTAGAGTTTCCAGCTGATCTTCTTAAAACATCCATTCCTGTACTTAAAATTCTTTTCATTTCCATGGTAGGAATTTGCCAAACTTCAGCACCGTATTAATAATAACTCTAACTAACTCACTAGCACTATCGAACCCGTAGGTTCATGGCCGCGCGGACATAAGCTCTCCATATACCCCTATCCTTAGATAATGTTTTCCAATCATTCCCTTATAATCTACTTCCCTCAGACCATAGTTAATGTTATTCTCCAGCTCATTCTTGGTCTACCAACTGGGCGTTTTCCCTCTGGTTTTTCTACAAGAAGCTTCCAAGCACGTCTTTCATTCTCCATTCGTGCCACATCTGCCCATCGCATTCTACGAGACTTAACTGTTCTTATTATATCTGGCTTCCTATAAAGACCGTGTAGTTCACTGTTATGTAGTCTTCTCCATTTGCCTGCCTGTTCATCTTTATTTGGTTCGAACATTTTTCCTAAGAACTTTATTCTCAATACTTAAAATCTCCTTTCCTCCCTTAAAGTAAGAGTCCATGTTTCGCATCCATATAATGTAACTGGTAGAATAATAGTTTTATATATTTTCAGTTTAATGTTGGGACATCAAGATCCTCTGTAATTCATAATAGCACGCAATTCCAGAATTGAGCCTACGTTTTATTTCTTTTTGCATATTAATAATACTAATAATAACAATAATAATAATAATTTTCAGACTAAGTAGGCCTACGATACAATGCACTATCGTGAAAAAAAATTCATAATATTTCACGAAAATAACTAAAAAAAAGCATATCGAATGTTCATGATTCTTCAGCCACTAAATCAAAATTTTCGTTAATTTTCATTAACTTTCCATTTCCATTATATAATGAATTTCCGTGTGTGACCATATATTTAGTTTTATTTATGTTTACTTTAAGCCCTAATATCGCCAACTTAGAAAAATAAGATAAAAAACCAAACATGTTTAAATATCTTAATGATACCATTTCCAAGGTACGGGAATACACTAAAAACTAAAAGAATAACCCATATCGAACTTCTTCTTCTTCTTCTACTAAAAGGTTTAGGCTATGCAGCCTGTTGTGGCGAAGTTAAAAGTGGAGTCCATCTTCTACGTGGTCGGCCAACATCTCTTGTTCCTCTGGGATTATACAGGAAGGTTTTTTTGGTATTCTTTCGTTGTTCATTCTCATTAAGTGTTCTGTCCATGTCTTATTATTTTCGCTGATTTTATCTTCAATTTTATATATATTTAATTCTTCTCGTATAGTTCCATTCCTTATTCTATCCGCTCTTGTGCATCCTTTCACATTACGTAAAAACAGCATTTCCGCAGTCTGTATCCTGCTTTTATCCCTTGATTTCATTATCCAATTTTCACTTCCATACAACAACAAAGGAACAGCCATTGTATTATATAATTTAAGTTTCGTATCTTTCCTTGTTTTCCGACCTAAGGTTCTTTTTATGGTTCCACAAATAGCCTGAAATGTATTTACTTTAATTTCTATATCTTTATTTTATCTATAAGTTATATCACATCCTAAATATTGGAAATGTGATACTTGTTATATTATTTTGTTATCCAGTACGTACAATTTTGGATCTAATTCCATATTTACCAATAAATGCCATTACGTTTGACTTATTTATTGATATTTTACAATTATATCTATTGGCTATTAATTTAAATTTATATGCTAACATTTGGAGCTCATTTTCAGATTCTGCTAAAACTACATCGTCAGCGAATAATAAAGCATTTTTTTATCTTTATTATCAATTAATATTCCTTCATTAGTTAAAACCTTCTTCCATTTTTTTAGGATATCGTCCATATAAATATTAAATAATATAGGTGAGAGTGAACACCCTTGTCGTACTCCATGGTTTATTTGAAAAATGTCTTATTTTTTGTCAACTGAGGGTCAGTACAAATATTTGTTCCATAGTGCAAGCTCTTAACAGTTTCTATAATCTCAATAGGGAGGCCTTTTTCTTTTAGGATATTCCACAATATTTCCCTGTTTACTCGATCAAATGCTTTATCTAAGTCTATAAATAACTTAAAAGAGATAATCTGAATAATGCACTCTCCAGCTCTTTTTATTTTAATCTGAATCGTTCAAAATGAATTTCAGGCTCTTATTTATAAGGTTATGCTGTTTTATATATACATATTTTCAATGTTCTACACTCTTTCTTTCTACGCCCATAGTTTTATTTTTCTTCTCCACTCGTCCTATCCATCCACTCCATGTCCTCCAGCCTCTTGTTCTAATTCCAACTCTTATTTCTTGCATCCATGAGTTTCGAGGTATTTGTTTGTTTCTTCTTCCAGGTGGACACCATTTCAATATGTTTCTGGATAACCTTTCTTCTTGAATTCGTCATGCATCCCCATACCAATTTATTTATATAGAATATACTATAGAATTTTTAACATTCATTTTTTTCTCGTATGATTCTATTTCTTAATTTTTTTCAATTTTTAACATCTTGGTGCTCTCCTCAAGAAATCCATTTCATCTACATACGTTTTTGTTGAATTTCTATATTCCAGCTCTATAAGAGACAGTACATATCACTATTGAATTATATATCAGTAACTTATTTGTCCTGGTTATAACTACATGTCCTGCCCATCGCATCTACAAGACTTAACTGTTGTTATTATTATTATTATTATTATTATTATTATTATTATTATTATTATTATATATCTGGCTTCCTATAAAAATCACTCACTGTTATATATTTTTCTCCATTCACCTGTCACTACATCTCTCTTTGTTCCAAACAACTTCCTAAGAACTTTAATTTTAAATACTCGTAATCTTGTTTCCTCCCTTAAAGTAAGAGTCATGTTTCGCATCCGTACAAAGTAGCTGGAAGGGTACTAGATTTATATATTTTCAGTTTAACGTTTTTTTAATGGAGATGGAACGACAAAGTCCCTGTAATGCATAAAAGCATGCATTTCCAGAATTGAACCTACAGTTAATTCAATATACAAGAAAAAATTAAATCGTGGCTCAAAGGTTTAAAAGAATGTTTACATTTCTTCTATCTTATAGAATAATGTGAAATGGAATAACTCCTTTACACTGAAAACAATTTACTTCAGAAATAGGTTTGCAGGTAAAATAAAAGCAAACATATTTCCTTTGAACAGATGTTAGTTCAATTATAGTTAATTCTTGTTTTTATAGGATCTAAGAAATGTATGGAAGGTCATACATACCTTGCAAGTTGTAGAAAATCCAATTTGCAGAGAAGGAAAAATCAATGTTAGTTCTGATGAGACATGCTCCACTTTACACATTTCACATTTCAACTTTTATTTCCTATGAGATATGCAAGTGTTGAACTAGCTCCAGTAGAACCCCTGTGGAACCCCCGAGCTGTGATGAGCAGCATTCAAACCCACACATATCTAATTCTACCATTCTCTCCTGTAATACAGACTTCTTCGGGGCAGAAATTATTTCGCACATTACATAATAAACACTATATTACAGTGCATTTTTAGTAATCATTCCTTCATTTTTAACTCTCTAACTTTTTTCAATGTTGCTCCTGGATATACAAACATTCTCAAATCGTCAAATATAATTAAGAACTGAAATAATCATAGAAGCACAATAAGTATTGTAATAATAATATATAATAATAATAATAATAATAATAATAATAATGTAATAATTTTTATTAGGAATATTCCACAATACAGTGTCTCTCCTTCAACCCAATGTAATTTGTCGCCAGAGGTTCCTGTCTAAAGCACCTTTTTTCTCTTCTCTAGCTTCCAATACTTCTCACGCCATCTATTTAATGTTCTCTAGGCTTGCCTCTTCCACTTCTCCATTAGCTTTCCAATTAATGATCTTCTTTGGTATTCTATCTTCTCCCATTCTTATGAGGAGTCATACCATTTAACTTTTTTTTTTCCTAATTTTTTTCCAGCTTGGATAATTTCCCTTATTGTGCTGTTTCTGACTGTATCCCCTCTTGTTATTCTTGTCGAACGCCTCCAAAAATCAACTTACTATAATAATTTCTATAATAATAATAATAATAATAATATAATAATAATAATAAAAGTAATAAAAATTTAAGTACTATTTAAAAAAAATAACGATCAGTTAATCGTTAACAAAGCACAAAAGCTAATCATGTATTACGATACTGAGCGAGTTGCATCAAAACTGACTCGTAATATTCGGGTTCAAATTCCGATGGCAACGTACTAACTAGAATTTTTCCTTAATTTTCTCCTCAATCGTCGAGACAAATGCTTGGTTGGAATTTCATTACCATGATCTCTTCATAGCATCATAAAAAGAAATAAAATAATAATAAAATAATAGACTCTATGACCTTAGATGTGAAGAGACTCAACACATAAGAAGAAAATATAACCTTATTCAGCTCCTGCGTCCTGAAGAAAATTTTAAAAGAAGTGTACCCTTTTTTTTGGGAGGTCTAAAAACATTTTAGAGGGGGCTTTTACGAAGGCTCTGATTTGATATTTCATCAATTATAATTTTATTTTCACGTTTGATGAGTTCATAGGGATCAAATTGCAAATTTTCAAGAAAAAATCGACATTTTAGGGGTTTTATATTATATATATTATCGTGAAGAGATGTTTTTGATAATCAGGTGAATAAATCTTTGCCCAATTAAATATAGTAATTAACTTTATTTATATATATATATATATATATATATACATATATAATTCTCTTATAAACAACGTTGTCTTTATTGATGTTCTTTAAGGTATATACTATTGAATATTTTTCTTGCATTGATTTCCTTTAAATCATCTAGGGATTGCAATTGGGAACGTAAAAAAAATAAATATATATATTATATATATATATATATATATATATATATATATATAGCTCTCTGTTATGATGTTTGTATGTGACATCAATTGAAATTATATAACATTTACTATCCATTATACTAGGTTACAATCGTATCTGTAGTATATATATCCATTTCCTGGACTAATCATCAAAAGCATCTTTTGGATCATGTAGTTACAAGAAGTTACCACGGCTTCAGGTTATAAAAAACCAGCTATAACGGGAGGGGAAATCCACATGCTGACCACGTAGGCGCTTCTATAATGATTGGGCTATCGGCCACTTATGTTCTTGACACATATTGTTATGAGGCCAGCAGCCATCTGAAGGGCCTTCTAGGGCTGGTTGATTGTTCACTTCTGTAATTGACACATGGTGATTTGAGGTCAACAACATCTGGTAAACCAATTAATACAGATTCTGATTACATGCCTATAGATAAGCGTCGAGGTAACTGGAGTAAATGTAAATTTAGATTTAAATAGGGTGGATTTGAGAATAAAGTTTTTACGAAAAGTTTTGGACCAAAGAGAGAGGTAAACAGACAGGCGAATGGAGAAAATTACATAACAGTGAGCTACATGATATTTATAGGAAACCACATGCAATAAGAACGGTTAAGTCTCATAGTTTGCGATGGGCAAGTAATGTAGCACGAATTAGGAATGAAAGAGGAAAACCAGAGGGAAAACGCCTAGTATCAAATTAGTGTGCCCGTTACAGTATTAAAATACGGTACTGCGGGGTCCATATCTTCACTTGCGGCACGTAAATGAACACCAAACGTGAAATGAAACACATCTGAGCAAATATTGTGGATCCTTCTACGCTCAAGTTTGAATTTTGAAGCGAATAACTATGCTGTTAAGGAGCGTCATTATAACTAAACTATATAAACTAACATTGTAACTAAATTCCCATTACAGAATTTGATGTCGTGTAGTGGGGAACAAGAAGGTTACGTTTAGCATAGGAACGCATGTCTGGAAACGTGCCGTTTTCCCGCTACACGCACGCAAAATGTCACAGCGTAGGTTCAACTCTCCTGCATTTTCAGCGCCAAAGACACTGCATGTTGTCCCAACTTGACCCCGCTAGAATACTATCTGTGGGATCAAATGAAATCCTTGATTTGCGAGACCTCGTTGGCATCCGAGGAAGACCTATTGGCGCGGGTTATGGCTGCGGCGGATGTTGCTGGATCAAGAATTGACGACCGTGTGTACCAGAACATGGTACGGAGATACCATATCTGTATTGAGGTAGATAGTCGTCACGTAGAGCCCTTCTTTTGGGCCCAGGCGATAAGCGACAGACGTCAGAGAGAGCTATAGTCTATCCATAGAATCTGTAGAGACGCCGTTCGAAATAAACCATATACGCAGGTGATGGGCAAAAATGCATGGCCAATGAGGCAGAAGCGAGAACAGATAATGTGACATTACTCATTTTGCTCTTGGTCTTCAAGCGAGAAAGATGTCTAATCGGAAACCTGGCGAATTTTTCCTCACATTCACGGACTGACTATACTTTTTTTTATATAAAGAATCTTCATACGACAGCATGCTCCACAGCAGTTTTCTGCAGTACTACATGCTTTGGTTTAGCAATATTAAAACATCTCTATAATTTTTATGTGTGTCGATATTCTTAACAAAGGTTTTATAATATTCTTTTACTAGATCTAAGGTGTGAAGTTAGTTTTCTATTTTCGTTTCCCTAAAATATAATTTTGAATTGTTGTGACACTAAATTGTTCTATTTGGTTATTATTTGCATTTCAATGCTCTCTGTTAATTATACTTCAGCAAGTTGTGGTTCCTCTTGGCACTAACAAGTTTTGATTAATATTTACAGTTGCTTGATATTGTTCCTATTAGCACTTACTTAACCCTTAAATTGGCGAAACAATATTTTCTCATCCCCGTTATTCAAATGTTTCGGACCGCAAAGAAAACAAAATATTAAAAAAACATCTGACTATACTTGTGTTGTGATATTTTGCATGTAGTGGGAAAACGGTACGTTTCTGGACATGAGTTCCTATGCTAAACGTAATCGTCTTGGTCCCCACTACATGTCCTCAAAGTCTGTAATTGGAATATAGTTACAGCCTGTATAAAAAGTGAGGTATCAACTAGCGTTTGAATACCATAGTGATAGAAACTTCGCAAGCCTTCCTGTAGTTTTTAATTTAAATTTACGCTCGTGCTTTTTTTATTGTTCGATACCAATCAAATGCCTCGCTTCATATTCTAATAAATAATAATAACTGCAGACATATTCTTTTCGAGAAGCCTGAAGGCATGTAATAATTGACTATTATTTCATAACGTTTTCAAATACGGAACAATTGTTTCAACAGCTTTAATGATTAGGTTTACATTTAATAGAATGAGATCAATACGAAAAATTGCAGTTCTATTTTGAAATTCTCATTACTTCGTTATGGAACCTAATTGCATTGAAGTTTAACTGATAAACTATTTACATTATTCCCCGCTAGGCTGCACGAAAGGGGCTTCGATCAATTGAAAAGCTTCTATTGTATGCCACTAAAATGACGCAACATATGACATTGGTCGGCTGCATATAATATAAACAAAACTGCTAGGCTCTCCATAGGGGCCCATTTCTCCTCACTCCACAGAGGATAAAACATTCATTACTGAATTTAACGATGCAAATTGGAAACGTCTCAGTACTATCGCATTGTTTTGGATTTGTAGAGGAGTGAGGAGCGGATCAGTGGCGGATTGTAGTAAAATGAATATCGTAGATACCTGACGCTCGAAGACGTTGATAAAAAAGTATGTTGATTAATATGCTTGACTATTTAACTCATGCCCCAAATGGGAGTCAATGACCAATCACGTTTCAATGATTTCTGTTTTACAACCAATCAGAGTCGTGTTTCACGAAATATTTATAAGTGTTATAATTACCATATTAAAGAAAGCTCCTCCTTTTTAATATTCTGAACAGGTCTGACCATTATTTTGCAGTGACAGAGCCCGTGAGAAATACGGCTACCAGATTGTATATATAGTGCATGAATGTCAACACATGCCGCATGCGGGAGTTAATATAAAACATTTGTAGCAATTGATTATACGACCAAAAAAAGAAACCACTGTTTGCACTTTCTTAAATGTATTTTTTCCCAGGTAACAATCCAGAAAAATATAATTGTCATATTTACATCACACGACATCAGAAATGAATTAATATACAGTTTGATGTGTTTCATCTTTTCTCCACTAGAGAGCATTCTTACAATATTGCGTTCCTTTGGCAATAAATAGTATGATCTGGTTGCAGTGATAAACAAAAGAAGCAGATGAAGCGTACCTATCGTTTATCATTTGTTTTCAAACATCGCCGTTTACATTAAATATATAAATATTTTAAAATAACTACAGTTAAATAATGATTTGTGAGTAAACTGCTTAATTTTATTCGTTAAATAGTCCTAACAAATGCCACTCTTGATTTCCAAATTCTCTAGATAAATTCACTCCTCACTTCGTGAGTCGTGAATTTATCGATAATTTGGAAATCACTCGTGGCATTACTTATGATAAATAGTATATTACTAGGGCAAGGCGTGTAATGACCTATAAATTGGTAAAAAATGCAAAATAAGAAATGCATTTATGACCTAAAAGATACAAAAATGACCAATAAAATAAAAAATGACGAATAAAAAGTTAAGAATTATCAATAAAAATACTATTTATTACATTAAGTACTCACTTGATTACTGAATTACATAAAATTTAACTTGACATCAAAATATTAAAATAAAAGTATTTAAAATATACATATTAGGGTACATTTTATTGCAGAAAATCCATTTCAATTATACGTGTACTTATACAACAATTTTGAATTGCAGTTAACAATCAAAATAGGGGTTAAAGCTAGCATGAGCTCTAAGAAATTGAATAAAATTCCTAGAAGTGGACAAGTTCATTATGCACATACCTTGAAAAATAGGGGTAGTAGTTAGCAAAACATCTACTTCATTCTAAGAAATTGTATTGACAAAGAAAGATACTGAATTATAATAAAAATCTCAAATCAAATACAAATAGTCACAGCCTTCCGGAAAAGTGTAAAAAATGCTCAAAATGACCTAAAAATTGCCAAAAAATGACATAATCCTTAAAAAGTTTTTTCCCAGGTAACAATCCAGAAAATATAATTGTCATATTTACATCATACGACATCAGAAATGAATTAATATACAGTTTGATGTGTTTCATTTTTTCTCCACTAGAGAGCATTCTTACAATATTACATTCCTTTGGCAATAAATAGTGTGATCTGGTTGCAGTGATAAACAAAAGAAGCAGATGAAGCGTACCTATCGCTTCTCATTTGTTTTCAAACAGCGCCGTTTACATTAAATATATAAATATTTTAAAATAACTATAGTTAAATAATGATTTGTGAGTAAACAGCTTAATTTTATTCGTTAAATAGTCCTAACAAATGCCACTCTTGATTTCCAAATTATCATAAATTCACGACTTACGATAATAATAATAATAATAATAATAATAATAATAATAATAATAATAATAATAATAATAATAATACTTATGAAGTCCATCTACCGCTATGGTCTCGAGGTGGAGTGCTGTCTTGTCACGCAGCGGGCCCGGGTTCGATTCCCGGTCGGGACAGGCTGATGGATGAAGTTTTTGGGGGTTTTTCCTCACCTGTAAGACAAATGTCAGGACGCTTAGGGCCCAAAGGTCCCCGAAAATCATCTGGACACCATCATAATCCTTATCACTATCATCATCATCCTTCACCGGTGTGGAAAGCAACGGGAAGCTACCACACATATAATACCTAGTAAAACTGCAAAGCATAGCATGATAACGCTATGATTGCAGTGAAAGACCTGCCTTCGGGCAGAATTACTACGGATAGATGGATACGTATGATAATAATAATATTAATATTAATAATAATAGTATAAATATGTTAAATTATACGAGACACACCAATTAGCATATGTTCCTTACACTGGGTAATAATGAAGTCGAGGTTAGAGAAAATATAAATTTAGGTTTCTTTTAAAATATGCCAATGTCAGGCAGCCCCTTATTTCTTGTGGTAGGGATTTCCAGTTTCGAGAAGTGAAAATGCTATGGAGTGATGTGATGTCCTATGTTGCGGTATATTAAGCAAAGAGACTACGTTGTAGTCCCGCGCCGTAGCCGAGCGGTTAAGGTAGGAAGCCTTGGCGCAGAGCTACGGACTTGCGCTGGTTCGAGTCTCCATGGGGGAAGAAATTTTTCTCATGGTATTTCGGCCAGTATGGGACCGGTGCCCACCCAGCATCGTGAGGCAATTGGGTAGCTACAATAAGTAGCGGCTCCAGGTTGAGGAACCAGCTATAACGGCTGGGGGACTCGACTTGCTAACCACATGTCACCCCTACACTGGCTGTT
This sequence comes from Diploptera punctata, assembly GCA_030220185.1. Taxonomy (NCBI): domain Eukaryota; kingdom Metazoa; phylum Arthropoda; class Insecta; order Blattodea; family Blaberidae; genus Diploptera; species Diploptera punctata. The sequence continues at coordinate 21,961 of JASPKZ010002905.1, forward strand.
GATCATTTACCTCTGTGATTGACACATGTGGATGTGAAGGGCCAGCAGCCGGCTAGTAAAAGGGCAACCGCTGAAAAGTGGAAAGACCCTCAATCGGACTATGTTGTGATCTTGTGTTTAAGTTATGATTGGAGGATAGATACTAGAAACGAGATGATAAATAATTGGGAATCGAGGTATGTAGGATCTTAAATAAGAGAATTAGGCAGTGATTTTCTTCTCTCTTTTAGATGTAGCCATGACAACTCGTGGAAAAGTAGAGAAATGTGATCGTATTTTCGAACATTAAATATGAATCTGATACACATATTATGGACACGCTGCAGTTTGTCCGACAATCTGTCACTTACGTCAGTCAATAGAACGTCACTATAGCAAAATACGGCTCACGTACAAAGATATTTCGGATGGCCAAAATGAATGGACACCTTGTGTGTGTGTGTGTGTGTGTGTGTGTGTGTGTGTGTGTGTGGTGTGTGTGTGTGTGTTGTATATATTAGGGTTATAACTTTTTGGATTTTAGTGAAATAAAATAATTCCTGTGAAATGAATGGGTGAACTGTTACTTAGAACCATTGAAAAATTCCTTTATTTCACTGAGCTTCAAGAAAATGTCACCCCCCCCAAATTAATGTTAAATATTGATATATAAATATATTTGGGGGTGACCTTTTCTTGAAGCTCAGTGAAATGAAGGCCTTTTTCAATGGTTTTAAGCAAACGTTCAACATTTATTGCACAGGAAATATTTTAGACTCATTTACTGCACAGGAAATATTTTATTTCACAAAAGTTAACCCTAGAGGGTTATAACTTTTTGGACTGTTTGTTGAAATAAAATATTTCTGTGCAATGAATGGGTGAACTGTTACTTAAAACCATTGAAAAAATCCTTTATTTCACTGAGCTTCAAGAAAATGTCACCCCCCAAATTAATGTTAAATATTGATATATAAACATATTTGAGGGGTGACCTTTCTTGAAGCTCAGTGAAATGAAGGCCTTTTTCAATGGTTTAAAGCAAACGTTCACCCATTTATTGCACAGGAAATATTTTAGACTCATTTACTGCACAGGAAATATTTTATTTCACAAAAGTCAACCCTAGATGGTTATAACTTTTTGGACTGTTTGTTGAAATAAAATATTTCCTGTGCAATGAATGGGTGAACTGTTACTTAAAACCATTGAAAAATTCCTTTATTTCACTGAGCTTCAAGAAAATGTCACCCCCCCCCAATTAATGTAAAATATTGATATATAAATATATTTGGGGGTGACCTTTTCTTGAAGCTCAGTGAAATGAAGGCCTTTTTCAATGGTTTTAAGCAAACGTTCACCCATTTATTGCACAGGAAATATTTTAGACTCATTTATTGCACAGGAAATATTTTATTTCACAAAAGTTAACCCTAGAGGGTTATAACTTTTTGGACTGTTTGTTGAAATAAAATATTTCCTGTGCAATGAATGGGTGAACTGTTACTTAAAACCATAAAAAAAATCCTTTATTTCACTGAGCTTCAAGAAAATGTCACCCCTCCCAAATTAATGTTAAATATTGATATATAAACATATTTGGGGGGTGACCTTTTCTTGAAGCTCAGTGAAATGAAGGCCTTTTTCAATGGTTTTAAGTAAAAGTCCATCCATCCATTGTACAGGAAATATTTTGTTTCACGAAAGTCCAAAAGTTTTATATATATATATATATATATATATATATGGATTCATACTTACATACTAAAGGGGCACGCCGTAGCGTAGTGGTTAAGACACTGAGCTACAAGCCGGAGGGTAGAGGGTTCAAGTCCCGTTGTGGTCAGGAATTTTAAACTGACCCAAACCCTCTGGCGGCACTATGGCCCTGGGGTCGACTCAGCCTCTAAAGGAAATGAGTACTAGACGCTTGTTCTGGGGGTAAAAGCGGCCGTCACGCAGGGCTGACAACCCGGCTGACATAAAGTGCCGATTGTCTAGAAAAAGTGGGAGCCTTAACCTCCTACTACCCCAAGGGCCTCCGGGTCTGTTGTGCGATCACTTTACTTTACTTTACTTACATACTAAACGCAAACATAAATTGTATGTTATACTACATTTTCTGACATTGTGTTAAGATGTATTAAGATGTTGTGACAATTTCGCGTGTCATTCTTGGTGATAAATGCCGTGTGAAATTAATACGATATTGCTCTTATATTTAATGCCGCATTTGTATGGAGATTTTTGAACCACGGTATGAAGTGGATTGTTGAGATTTGAGGGTGGTGAAGTGGATCGGACTATATTTCCCCGTGTATTTATATGTATGAAGTATTGTTGTGGAGTCCCAGGTAGCTGGTTTGATTAACTCGGCCCTGCTTATATTGATTTATGGCACCATCACTGTCAGTGCAAGAGTGAGACAACCCTTATGTAAAATAACAAGCAATTATTGGTTTGTACTCGTCTTATTTGATGTGACAGGAATCTGTATAATCTTTAGTAAATCATATTGTGAAAAATCGGTCCCTGCAAATAATGGTTGCCATGCTCGTCTCTGTTCTGAGGTCAGCGTGTTCAAACCCGAGCAGGGTCGACTGAATGTTTTTTCAGGGCGTTGAAGTAATGAGAAATGGACAAATAATGAAAATAAGGGTAATTTTGATGAAGTGGCTGAACTCAAATATCTAGGAACAATAGTTACAAACAGGAATCAGGTGCAAAATAAATAATAGTTTTAAAAAACTAAAACAACACGCTTTATTAGAAAACCAAACTAAAAAATGAAAAATAATTTAAATTTCCAACATGCATGGGATAAAATTAAAGTGGTCAACAAAAAAATCATCTCTAACACATCTAGAATAAAACTAGAGTTATCTACAAAAAATAATTTTACCATCAAAAGCGTGGGGTGCTCTATATCAATTAATATATTTTATAATAAACAGATATTAGTAAAAGTAAACTCTCTAAGAAGAAAACGTAAAAACATAAAAAGCATCCCACGCATTTGATGGTAAAGTTATTTTTTTGTAGATAACTCTAGTTTTATTCTTGATGTGTTGGGGATGATTTTTTATGACCACTTTAATTTTATCCCAAGCGTATTGGAAATTATTTTTTTTTTTCATTTCTAGTTCGGTTTTCTAACAAAGCGTGTTGTTTTGGTTTTTGTAAACTATTTTTTTTTTTTTTTAGTTTGGTATTCTAATAAAGCGTGTTGTTTTAGTTTTTTTAAACTATTATTTATTTTTTATTTTTAGTTTAATTGATTAAACCAGAATCCTATGAAAATTTATGGACTAAAAAGTAGATAAGCCAACAACCTATTATATCGGTTTTTATTTTATTAATGTCCTGATGATCCTGGCCAGGATCTTAGAAAAAATGTATGAAATTATTATATTGTCATAGGTCATTTACAAGTATATAAAGTTTCGAGTGGATACAATGTTTTTAAGTGGGTGTGAAATCGTGTTCAAAGATTCCGTTACATAGATAGATACAGGTCAAGCTAATATAATCGTGTAATAAATCAAACACAGGTTTATTTCTGGAAATACATGACCTTATGTATTACAGAAACTCTTGTCCCAACTTCTCTCAAAATATATTAAACGAAAATATTACATCTGTTATTCTCCGGTTATATGAATGGCACTGCCCATCGCAGTCTTCGAGACTTAACTGTTCGTAATACAACTATTTCCCATAAATACCATGTACTCGTATCTCGCTGTTGTGTAGTCTTCACCTCTATTTTCACCTCTCTTTCGTAAAAAAATTCCTATTCTCAAATACCGGTACTCTAATATTTCTCCTCCCTTAAAGTATGAGTCCATGTGTCGCATCCATATAATATAACTGGGAGAATAACAGTTTTATATATTTTTATATATTATATTAAAAAACGTTTTTTAAGTGAAGTTTGGACAAAAGTCCCAGTAATGCATAATAGCATGCATTTTCATAACTGAGCCTATTGAATTCGATATCAAGCCCATTGTGTTTCGATCTTCAAACCTATTTTATATCGAAATGGTATGTTTCTGCACATGGGTTCCTTATCTCCCTCCTACAACTCCTACAGTCTGTAATAGTTTTTTGAAATATCCTGTATGTATATATATATATATATATATTTATATATATATATATATATATAATGACATTAAAAGAAAGACAAATGCCTGAACTGGGATTTGAATAGGACCTCAACTTGATACGTTAGTGCGCTACCACCTGCGCTATCCAGGCATCGTAGCACAGACGTTTAATTTTTTTTTTTTTTTTTTTTTTGTATTTTAAGCCCATGATTTCCCTTTACAGAGATTTAGGCACTCTCCCCCTACAGGGAAGAATTGGAACCATACTAATTAGTTACACTTGTTTTCGTATAGATGCCATTTTGAGTGGTCCGTGGTCAGCGTTCCGCCTCATACTGACATATAGGAAACCAAGGTAGTACTAGGACGGGAAAATTCGGTAAATTTTGCTTAGAGGCCTTTTCATTGAGGCTTGAGGATTTTTTTACGAGCCTGAAAATCTTCAGACTCGGGACCCACGGCTTAAAGTCCCTCCCGGAGAACTTGCTCCTTGGATTTTTCCGTCCTAAAAAATCCATCGACCCCGGCCGGGTTTGAACCCGCGACCCTCGGGACCAGAGGCAAGGAGCATAACCACTAGTCCACCGCGGCCGACTTTTAATTTTCCTTGATAGGCACGTCGTAGCGTAGTGGTTAAGGCACTGAGCTACAAGCCGGAGGGTCGAGGGTTCAAGTCCCGTTGGGGTCAGGATTTTTAAACTGACCCAAACCCCTCTGGCGGCACTATGGCCCTGAGGTCGACTCAGCCTCTAACGGAAATGAGTACCAGACGCTTGTTCTGGGGTAAAGGCGGCCGTCACGCAGGGCTGACAACCCGGCTGATATCAAGTGCCGATTGTCTAGAAAAAGTGGGAGCCTTAACCTCCTACTACCCCAAGGGCCTCCTAAGGCCTGTTGTGGGATCACTTTACCTTTTATATATATTCTCTATCATGAGAGGTAACGGGAACTCGTCTCAGTGCCCTCTCGTGGCTTGTATAACTTCTTCTTCACTTCCTGGTTTAGGCAAGAGTTGCCTGTCCCGTCTTCACTAATAGATCTAAGACCATCTCTTCCGAGGACGTCCGACATCTCTTCTTCCTCTTGGAAAATAATGGAAGATTTTATTTGGTAATCTACTTTCTTCCATTCTTTCTACATGTTATTTCCACTGTATCTTGTTGTTAAATATCTTTTCTTTTATGGAGTAGATCTGCAGTTCTTCACGGATATCCTCGTTTCTTATCTGGTCCATTCTAGTGCAGCCTTTTACTCTTCTTAAAAATTTCATTTCGGCTGCTTGGATTTTACTTCTTGTTTGGTAGTCATAATCCAAGATTCACTCCCATACAAAAGGACAGGGACAGCCATTGTTTTATAAAATTTTAATTTTGTTTGTTTATGGGCTTTATTATTCAATGTTCTATTTATTGTACCACAAATAGCTTGAAACTGATGTGTTTTGTGTTCAATATCTTTATCATACCCATAGCTGATGTCACATCCTAAATATTTAAAGTGGGATACTTGTTCAATTATTTCGTCTCTAATTACTATTTTTGGCTTGTATAACAAGTAAGCAAATTAAATATTTTTTTACTTTATAGACTAGCAGTGAATCTTCTTTACTTCGATATTATAATTAAATTTAGACATTTATCAACGAAGGCCAAATATACATATATAGATTAGAATGTTAACTTACCCGTATTCCATTGTGTATTCAGTTAATGTATGTGTTTATTTTCTATAGCATTTAAGCATGGAAGAGATATGTGTGTTTGTCCGAGGTCAGTTTGTTTGTTGTTGAGTGACTAACTCTCGGAGGAATCTGTAGTCATTGTTTCCACTCGAGTTAAACATGCATTATTACGTTACTCATCTGTATGTATAGACGCACCGTATGTAAACAGTAATTTAACACTCGCGCACAAGCTCCTGGGATGTGACTTCTTCAGCTACATGTGTAGATTGTTCCATTATTCCACATCACACACAATGACAAAACAAAAACAAGATGCATTCCCGTCTCTGTTACATTGTCACTCATGTAGGAAATATGAAATACCGGCCTACGCACTTGTTGAGAGATACAGTATATCAGTCCTCTAGTGTTGTTCTCGATCTGAGAAACATAAATGTAAACAAATTACCTCTCTTCTCAGGGGAGCTGATTCTTGTAACAAATTATGAATAATATTTTTTTATTGAATAAAATATTCACTTCTTTAATAAATTAGGAAAAAGTCCACTTTAACTTACCTGATATATTTTCAAGTCCTAGAGAACAACAATGCGCATGCGCCAGAGTTTATATAGTCAGCGATAACCCACCATCGAACCACATCGATTATTATCGTTGTTTCAATTATTATCGTTTTTTTTTTGTTTTATATCCATCCAAGTAATTCTATCCGAGGGCAGGTCTTGCACTGCAATCATAGCATTTTCATGCTATGCTTTGCAGCTTTACTAGGGTTATTGTAGGAGTGGTAGCTTCCCGTTGCTTTCCACACTGGTGAAGGATGATGATGATGATAATGATAAGGATGATGATGATGATGGTCATATGATTTCGGGGACCGTTTGGACCCTAACTTTTCCTGAAATTTGTCTTACAGGAGAAGAAAAACATCGATAAAAACCTCATCCAGAAAAACTGTCCCGACCGGGGATCGAACCCGGGCCCGCTGCGTGACAAGGCAATACGCTACCTCGAGACAAGAGCGGTGGACTTGTTTTATGTATTTAGACATGTTTAAAATGTAACAATCTAAAGCTAACTAACTAACGCATACTTAACCTAATTCAATTACTCTAACCTAGGGTGCATCCCATGAAACGCCCTTTTTTTCACACCTTAATAATCGCAACTATCGGAAGCCACAAGTTTCAACTATGTAATATACTCTCTGGAGAAAATAGCAAGTGACCATCACAATATGTGTATTTGAATAAATACTTTAAAATTCTGAAATTATATTATAAAAATTGTTTTAAATATTTAAAAATGTTACTAAATACAGAAAGAGTTACCATTCACAGCAATAAACTGAAAAATCGAGGGTAAGTGTTTCTATACTTGAGCCATATGTTTGATAATGAAGATGAACATTTATAACATTTTTAAATAAAGCTTCATATATAAAATGAAATGTTATTGTATTTACGTTATCTACGTATATCGAATTTACTTTTTCACTGTATATATATTACACTACTATAAGTAATATATCCGTTAAATTAATTGTATATATACAGCACTTAATGGCGTCAATAATAAGTTGGTAAGAGACACTCGAAAGAGCATTAAGTTATAAGTTTATGATTTGTCTTTTATGAGTTCGTTCAGTGATCCTGTCCATATTCTGCATTGTTTGTAATGGTATCGCTCACACTTTTGGTCGCATATCTTGCATTCACACGAATCACTCGGTTGGTGCAATTTTGTATTTTTGCACATTTTGTGATGATATCCGTGTGTTGCTATGCCTATGATTCTGTGCATTTGTGGTTGGTTACTTCCAGTCCACTCTCTGTTTACCATGGCATCTGTGGCGTAGAAATCTTCGTCGATCTCTTTTTCCCTCTGTTTCTTTTTTTTTCGATTACTTTCTTATATGGCTCCGTTGCTGGTAGTAGTATCCTTTGCCTCAGGTCCTCTAAGAAGAAGGTTTCTCTGGCTAGCAAATAGGCCATTCTGTTTGGTGTGTATCTGCTTGCACCTAATGCCTTTTTGATGAATCTTGGTTTTACTTTTTCTAACCTCTCCAAATCGCTGGTCGATAGTTTCTCCCATATCAGTTCTATCCCGTAGGTGACGATCGGGATGATCACTGATGCGAATAATTTCATGGCTGTGACTAATTTTAACGATGTGATGTCTTTGATACTGCACATAGCTGTTATAGCTGCTGCTGCTCTCTCCTGCACATGTGCGCTGAAAGAATTTGTTGTTGGCTGCAGAATGGCGTCAATCATTCGGCATTTTCTTTTAGCCATCTCTCATTTTCGTTTGTTGCGAATTATCACGGTGTCAAGTTTTAGTTGGCTTATCTAATTAGAAAGAGAGCACGATTCGCTCGTCTCCTTTCTCAATTCTCCAATGATATTTGTTATGTTTGGCTGATTCAAGCTCACATTATTTAAACATTCTCTTGTCATAAGCATTTGTCAGTAAATTTCAATATCTATTGTTTATCACAATTATAGGCATGACGTAATGAATGTTATTTTTCTCATCACTATCATAAAAATATTTATAATCGTTTATCATTATTCAGTAAATAATCACTAACTTGAATTTATTTATGTCACTTTTTAAATAAAAAAATTAATAAAATCACAAATTATTATTAAAATCTAGGTAATTTTTCTAATTATAACATACGTACGAAATAAAGATTTTAGAGAAATGTTATTTTTCTCAAATCAGAGTTAATTTAATCGACACACGCGCATACTTATGATATACAGAGTGATTCAAAATGTTACCCATGAAGTTAAGGAGCTTATTAATGTATTTATTTATTATAGAACAAGGTGTCAGATTTCTCTTACTTAGGAAGTGTATTTGCAGAGTATAAGAGTGACATTGATTCAAAATTACAAAAATATAATAAAATGAATGGGGTAATACGAAGACATTTTCGTAAACAGATGAGGACAGAGACCAAAAGTAAGATTACATAACATCACATCAAAAGCTGCTCTAAAATACGGAGGTGAAATTTGGATTTTAAATAAAAGAAACTCTCATAAACTTCAAGTAAGCCAAATGCGCTTCTTACGATCATTGTTAGGAGTTAATAGACTGGATCACCAAAGGAACACTATTATCAGAGGAAAACTTGGAGTAACAAGATTAAATGAAGATATACAAAGATACCAACAAGAATGGAAAAATCATCTGAGGAGAATGGAAAGAAATTGACTTCCAAAATTGGCATTCCAATTACCCAACTGGACATAGGGACCAAGGAAGACCAAAACATCGGTGGAAAGATCAAGACCATCTTCGCTAGGTTTACCGTACAGGCCACATGGCCTAAAACGAATTTGTTCATGATGATGATGATTTATTTACTTTACCTTATGAAGTTAAGACCGTAAGGTCTTCTCCTCCACTTCACCAGGATTAAATTATACATAGATTAAGAATTATAAATTATCTACATAATAGATATAGGGTACGCAATATAAAGTTGACAAGGGAAAGAAAGAAAATAGTAATAATAAGATTAATAACAAAAATAATAACCTATAATTAGATTAAGTAAATGGCTTGTTAAAGAAAGTTTAAAATATAAAGGAATAATAAAAGTATACCTGGAACACGGCTATAAAATATATTGTCTAAGGAAATATGAAATGAGTTTCTTTTTAAACTGTTTTTGAGTCGGGCAGACCTTGATATACGATGAGACGGAATTCCAGAGTCGGGTGGTTGAAACAAGGAAGGATGGGGAATAGCGAGATATTCGATGTAGAGGAACAGCTAGAGTTAAATTTTCTCTCGCTCGTGTGTTTAAATTATGGTGGGAGGATAGCGAATGAAAGCGAGTAGAAATATAAAGCTTATAGAGTGTTGCAGTGCAACAACATTGGAATGAGAACTTATGAACTTGTAAGTACTCCTGGCTCAGTGTAAGGTTGGGAAATATCTGAAAATATATAATGGACAATCAATTGTTCTCTGCACGCAATTAAGTAAGCAAATAAAATGTTTACTCAATAGTTTTGCCTTACAAAAGTTGTTCAAATTGGTGACGACCTCATGCAATACAGCATAATGTCAGTAGTTCTGAAACCTCCCGATTTCTTCTTATGGGAACATATCAAACATCTCGTAACTTATACGTGACGCCAGTTCTCGAGCAAGAAACATTTATTTTTATACAACAGTAAACATTTTTATGCATCTATCTACAATAGTGCAACAGTCCAGTGTTGAGTCTTGGCCTCTCCTTTGTTAGGAGTCACTACATCATCATCATCATCATCATCAATCACTCCAGGGATTATGGGCAATTTGCCCGTTCCGACTGAGGCGGCTCATAATGCATCAGCCCAACGTCTTCCTAGTTCTTCCACATCACGTCTTCCTCTTGCTTGATAATTTCTTGCTAACAATGGATATCTCTCCTTATTCATTCCATCCATGTGATCAATCCATTTCTGTCTGTAATTCGTGACTTTATCCAATAAAGGCTGTACTTTCAATTCTTCTCTTATATCCTCATTTCTTATTCTATCAAGTCTTGTACATCCTTTTACTTGTCTTAGGAACCTCATCTCCGCCGTCTGTATTCTATCCTTCTGTTTTTTTCACTGGAACCCAAGTTTCACATCCATACAATATTGTGGGAACCGCCATAACATTATACATTTTTATCTTGGTTTCTTTTCTAATTTTATTTTTGAATGTTCTCTGTATTGTTCCACACACCGTCTGAAATTTATTTATTTTGGAGTCAATATCTCTTTCCACTTGTAGCCAACATCACAGCCCAAATATTTGAAACTAGACACCTGTTCTATACTTTGATTTTCTAAAATAATTTTGGATCTCACTGGATCTCTTCCTCTAAAAGCCATGGTCTTCGTTTTCCTTACACTAAGTTAATTTAGTTACGCTTATTTCCCTATTGATGTCTTGAATGGAAATCGGTCAACAAACCTCAATGAAACAACTACTGTAGTAGGTAATTAGGGTATTATTAGGGCGAGAGAGGTCACTAATTTTGCTTAGAGACTTTAGTTGAAAATAATTACATTTTTGGGCCGCTAAAATTACCGGCTTAAGGATCTTTTATGAGTCTGAAAATCTTCAGATTCAGGACCCACGTTATAAAATCCCTCGCGGAGGACTTACTCATAAGATTTTTCGATCCTAAAAACAACTTGACTTTCTAAATTGAGTTAAATATGTTATAATGGCTATTTAACTAATACCCCAAATGAGAGTCAATGACCAATCACGTTCCAATGAATTTTGTTTTACAGCTAATCACAGTCGTGTTTCACTTCGATAATTATCGAAATTTGATTACCTAAATAAAGAGATCTCCTCCTTTTTAATATTCTGAACAGGTCAGAACATTATTTTGCAGTGACTGACTCTCTAACAAATACGATTAATATAGCAGATAATGAACAGATTCATTCAATCTACACATTTGATAATTGTGTTTTTAAATACTGATTTTTCTGAGTTGTTTCCGGAAAAAATTAATAATCTAAAATGTTGGTTGTAATATGCAATTTGTTGTGTTTAATTTTTTCTCCAATAGGGTGCATTCTTACAGTATTACGATCCTATTTGACAATAAATAGTAAGATCAAGTTGCAGAGATAAACAATTGAAACATAACCAAACATTTCTCATTTGATGAAAGTTAAAAATCAAATTGTACCTATTGGTAGTAATGAGAACGCACCCCAGTCAAACTCATTATACGAGATCGTAAAAAATAAGCCAGTTGCTGCTACAAACAGTTGGAGTATACAACAACAACGAGTAGCGGTAGCTCAACCTGCAGAAGATGGAAGATAACTTCCGAAAGCGCTCCAGTTAATTTTAATGCAACATATTAACAAAGTTGAGGACGACGGCACCTACCAACAGGTACAATTTAATTTTTAACTTTCATCATATGACTTCACCTCAACAGAATTTGATATGAATTTTACTAGTATTGATTTCTCATTTGTTTCAAACATCGCCTTTTACATTAAATATATAAATATTTGAAAATAACTATTTAAATAACGATTTGTGAGTAAAGAGCTTAATTTTATTCGTTAAATAGTCCTGACAAATGCCACTCTTGATTTTCAAATCCTCTAGGTGAATTGAAATCACTCGTGGCATTACTTATGAATAGATAAAACAACATTATATGTTTTATATATGAAAAGTGTGCTATCGGTTAATAAGAATCAAAATAAAGATGTTAATCTGCGGCGGTGAGACTATTCAATTAATTGTGAACAGGTTTATGAGAACCGGATATTTGCAATCTGCCGATGACATTTCTCGTTTTCCATATATATAAATGCAAAGCTCATTCAATTTTCAGAGATACTTTGTTCTGGTTCTGCATTTGACGTGCCAAGTATTGACATTTCTATTACCCAACCATTTTTATGTCAATTTCAGGAAGAAACTAAATTTGTTTCACCCATGTTTTTATATTTACGTATTAAAGTCATGCTACATTTCATAACCACACTTTATTGTTACCATTAGAACTATAGTTAGTTTTCAGTGTGCTAGAAAAATAGAATAAAATCGCTTTGGCTCTTGTTACTGTCGAAAATAAAATGTAATAATTCTACTTTTATTGTTTCGTCAAAATAAGACAGTAGTTTAATGGTTTTGCTGATTTTTCTACGTAGTTTTTCTTGATTGGAACTCACGAACACGCTGTTATCAATTAAAAGGAGATATTGCTTTATGCCACAATTCGTAATATCAATTGAACAAAAATAAAAAGATATTTCTCCTTGGTTTTATTTCCATTAGCTTATATTCTGTCAACAAAATCTAGTAGTTGTCATTTTGGTCTTTTGATATTTAAGAGGAGTAGTGTAGAGGGGTAGAAAATAACTAATAAAAAAAAACAAATTATATAGACCTATATAGTTCCCACTAACTCTCATGATAGAGAAAATATATACGGATTGGTACCCCAGTGCGCTATTAATTACGCCACCAAGCAAATCTAGTACATACATTTATTTTTCAAAAATCTAATTATAACATCGAAGATATACATATATATATATATATATATATATATCATCCATAGCAATTCTGCCCGAAGGCAGGTCCTTCACTGTAATCATAGCATTTCCATGCTATGGTTGCAGCTTTACTAGGGAATTGTAGGTGTGGTAGCTTCCCGTTGCTTTCCACGCCGGTGAAGGATGATGATGATGATAATGATAAGGTTGATGATGATAATGATGGCCATATGATTTCGGGGACCGTTTGGGCCTTAAAAGTTTTCCTGACATTTGTCTTACAGGTGAGGAAAAACCCCGATAAAAACCTCACCCAGAAAAACTGCCCCGACCGGGGATCGAACCCGGGCCCGCTCCGTGACAAGGCAGCACGCTACCTCGAGACCACAGCGGTGGATATATATATATATATATATATATATATATATATATGTGTGTGTATATATGAAAAATAAATGTTTGTGCTAGGAGGTTGGACAGCGTAACTGGTACCACACTAAAGTATCGATTTAGAGGTTTTGGGTTCAAATCCCTGTTCAGGTCGTTTATTTTTCGTTTCATATGTATATATATATATATATATATATATATATAAAACAAAACTCAGAACAAAAACGTATGTCTATGGAAATGCATTTCTTGAGGAAAGCAGTAATATGTTCAAAATTGGAAAATATATATATATATATATATATATATATATATATATATATATATATATATAGAAATGAAGTACGAGAAAAAATGAATATTAAATATTCAGTAGTTGATTACATGAGATATAAGCAATTAAATTAGTATGGGTATATACGACGAATGCAAGAAGAAAGGACACCTAAAAAAAACGATGGAATTTTGTCCACTTGGAAGAAGAAAGAAAGGAAGACATAAAAAATCATGGATGCAAGAATTAAGAACAGGTATGAGAACAAGAAGACTGGAGGACATGGAGTGGGTGGATAGGAACGAGTGAAGATGGAATTTAAAACTTTAGGCACAGGAAGATGTGTAAAAACTAAAAATATGAATATATATGTCATAAAAAGAAAAATTATTGCCTGAACCGGGATTTGAACCCGGGACCTCTAACTCTATACGTTAGAGCGTCAGAGTTAAGAGGTCCCGGATTCAAATCACATTTCAGGCATCATTTTTTTCTTTTCATGACCACATTTGGCTTTCATTGCTTAATGAGTAAATTTAAGTATAATATACTTATATATAGCATATATATATATATATATATATATATATATATATATAAACCGACATTAATTTTGTTGTGATAATTAACAAAATACATTTCGACTGCTTCGAACCTAATTCTTTTAACTTCACTTTAAAGAATATTTTATTTGTATACACAATGTTCTAATACAAATTCTGTATCAATTTCACCTTAAATTTGTACATTTTGTGGTCTGAAAGTGTTAAATTTATTTCCTGAAAGCAGTATTAGGGCCTATTATTATGAATTCGAGAGTATTCAAAACTTAAATTATATCTCCTGAAAAATAAATAGATTAATAAATAAATGAACTCAAAACAACCTGGTATAAATTGGGGAAACGTTAATTTCTAGAACCAGTTACTTAAAAGTGTCGGACGGCATTGAAAACAAAATAATGTTTCGTTTACACTGTTCTTCCTTTTTGTTTAACTTTGTTAACCTTTTTATCTTATCTACACATACAAACACAAGACAGGGCACAGCCAGACCCAAGGTGGAGATTTAAAATCCCCCTACCCCGCCGGGAATCGAACTCGGGTCGCCGGAGTGGAAAGTACGGTCTCTACCGACTACGCCACGGCGACGGACGTATCCATAGCTGTTTCTGCAAATTGATATATCTCTATTTAGAATAATGTATCATGATTGGATTTTATGTTTAAGTAGCGCCTTTGATTGGTGACGGATCTGAAATTACTGCTTAGGGATCGTATACGTATATACAGGGTATTCTTAATATTGCTAATGTTAAAATGAGTCTCTGCTACATGTTAGTTTTATGTTAATAATATTACGAGCATAAAGGTTTTAGGAGATATAGGCCTAAAACACGTTTTCTACACTCATTTTAACTATGTAAGCAGATCAACTTCAATTTGAACATGGTATAAAATAAAGGTTTATCTTGTAATAATGTTTTTAATTTGCTTTTTGTAATTGAATCAGGAAATCAAAAACTCACTCAGGGAACCAAATTATCTCTTTCAGTGGTCAGAAAAATAACTTTTTAGTACAGTAAACTTTTAATCTGTTTTTCATTTAAACATTTTAAAATTTAAATACTATAATGGTCATTAAAAATGCAATCAAATAATCATGGGATTAGGGCCTTTTTTCATTTCCACAAACAAAGTAAGAAAAGAAGCTAAAACATTTTTTTCTGCACTATGTAACTAATATTGTATACTTACTGTTATTGTTGAAGTGCATCGTAATTTGACATTCCCGCATAAAATCTTAATTGCTATGAAAACAAAATATGTCTCAATACTTTAAAAATTACATAACGCACTAGTGTGGTAAGTAAAAACATTTATTTTGAAATATTGATATAGTGATATTGCAATTTGTATTAATTTCTATATTAAATCCTCACATTCAGCTTTCCATACCTCTTCTATTTCATCATAATCGCACACATAGTCTAAAACTTTCTCCATAATCAGAAATAAATCCCAAATCAAATTGGTTTTACCGTTTTAACAAATATAAAATGGCGACATGACCGACAATACTTTTTATTTCTCCATAGCACAACACATGTAGCCGATTTACCTTCAGAAATCTAACATTTATCTTAAATTATATTTATTAATATCTTAATTACTAAAATAAATACACATAGTGCAAAACGTAGTATGCAATACTCATGTGGTAAACACATAATGGAATCTCGGAAATTAAAAAAAAAAAAACCTCTGCGCAAGCGCCTCGTTTTTTAAACTTTTCCTCGATCTGTATCAAGGATTTACCACATTCATATCACAACATACTATAGCTGTATCAGGGAAATACAGGAGACAATTTGTGTATAATAAATATAATTGATTTATGACCTCTTACTTCAGCTCAGGACAGAAAAATCCAAGGAGCAAGTCCTCCGGGAGGGACTTTAAGCCGTGGGTCCCGAGTCTAAAGATTTTCAGGCTCGTAAAAAATCCTTAAGCCTGAATGAAAAGGCCTCTAAGCAAAATTTACCGAATTGTCCCGTCCTAATACTACCTTGGTTTCCTAGATGTCAGTATGAGGCGGAACGCTGAACACGGACCACTCAAATGACATCTATACGAAAACAAGTGTAACTAAATTAGTATGGTTCAAATTCTTCCCTGTAGGGGGAGAGCGCCTAAATCTCTGTAAAGGGAAAACATGGGCTTACACAACTTCATATCAAGTAGAGATACTCACACTGTCAAAACATTGTCTTAACATTTCCACAGTTTCTTATTTTCTTTTTGGAATTTCTATATGGCCCAACACTCCGTCATTTTATAAGTCTCTATATCGTCGCATAGGGCAATGTTGCTCTATTATGTATTCAAAGTGACCACCCTATATACGAATGTACAGAAACGTTTTTATTACATGAAATAAGTGGGATTTTCAATACCAGACATTTTTAATCTGTCGTCTGAATGCAGAAAATTTCTGAAAATAAGGGCTTCTTCGCAGATGATCAAGTACTTCTAGCGGAGAATGAAGATGATTTGCAGAGATCAGCGTGTTAAATTGCAGAATACCCTGGAAAAATACAACATGAAAAATATCTAAAAATAAAACCAAATCCATGTCAATCACTGGAAAGTGACTTTCGAGAGTAAAAATAATAATAAATAATAAACCAATAGAACAAGTAACACACTTTAATTATTTAGGTAATAATATATCATAGTTTCATAATCAAAAAGATGTGAAAACAAATGTAGAAAAATATAACAGACTAAATGGTGTAATTAGGAGAAATTTTGGAAAACAAATGAGGAAAGAAATCCAATTGAGATTTCATAATGCCATAGCCATAGCCTACTATACGGAAGTGAATGCTGGACACTTCGAGCAAAAGATAAATCCCGCATTAATAGTTCACAAATGAGATCCTCCGATCACTAACTGGAGTAACATTAAAGGATAGAATGAAAAGTGATGAGATAAGGATGCAGTGAAATAGTAGGGAAATGGTGGAACATATACAAAATTATCAGATTAAATGGGTCTAACACGTCCAGAGAATGTCAAATTCCGTTTACCAAAGATGATTTACCACCTCAACCCTAAAGGCAAAAGAGACCTCGGAAGACCCTTCAACCGATGGAAAGATCAGTTTTTGTAGTCGCAGAACGGGCATCATCACCCAATACTGCATTCGGAAGAAGAAGAAGAAGAAGAAGAAGAAGAAGAAGAAGGGTTTCTTACCCTCCTTACATTCTAGGCAAACTAAATAAAAATCTGTTAATTAAATAAAAATAAAACTTAGTTTTATTAGATTTTCATATTTATTAAGATATAATT
This sequence comes from Diploptera punctata, assembly GCA_030220185.1. Lineage (NCBI taxonomy): Eukaryota > Metazoa > Arthropoda > Insecta > Blattodea > Blaberidae > Diploptera > Diploptera punctata. The sequence continues at coordinate 39,298 of JASPKZ010002905.1, forward strand.
CAGTGGCAGCTGTTTCGGTACGCTGTACCTTCTTCAGACATGTTAAAAAATTATGAATTGTGTTATTATAGTACATATCAACTGATCTAAGGAGCAATACAACAATAATTTATTTAAATTTTTTAATTTAACAAAGGCGATTCATTCAGATCAAGTTGAGAATTTAACAGTTTATTACTAGTTTTCAATTTATTTATTTCTCACAGCCTCGAAAAGGTCCAACTTCTTATCCTTATCACAAACAAAATTGATTATTTAAATAAAAATCTACTATCAATAAATGAATCGTGCCAAAAATTGGAGTTAGTGGCTTCTTGATTCCCTTGCCTCAATTATATGTAAAACATCGGACAAGACCCGTATGTTCTTGGTAAATTTTGGGAAAAAAATAGGCCCTTCCAAATTAATGGAAGGAATTTATTATCGTACCAATCTGTAAAAATAAGGAGATAAAACTAATTTCAACAACTACAGAGGCATCTCATTGTTGTCTAATTCGTGTAGAATTCTAACAAATCTATTAGTGTGCAGATTCACTCCTTATATTGATGACGTAATACGCAATCATCAATGTGACTTTAGAATAAACATGTCTACACTATATCATATTATAAGACTGATAATAGAAAAGTAATGGAAATATAATAGCACTGTACATCAACTATATGTAAACTTCAAAAAAGTAATACCATTCAATTAAGAGGGTGAAGTTATGTAGGTATCCTATTGGAGTTCGAAAATCCTAACGTTAGACTTATTCGAATGTGTCAAAAAAGCTAGAGAGAGTAGGATGCATGTAGGCAAACAGTTTTGACATATTTTTTAATTTCTCAACGGGTTAAAACAACTCAATTTTGTTCTAGAGTATGTCATCAAATATTTAGAGGATGTAGAAAGCCTACAATGCAATGGTATTAATAAGCTATTAGTTTTTGCTAATATATTCCAATCATCCCCTGTACAATCTACTTCCCTAAAATCACGGTTAAGGACACCTGGTAGAGTTCGCTTACACATTCGTATGCCTAGTCAACATTTTAAACAAACTATATTTTCTGTGGAATTACACTACCTAGGACAATACAAATATTACAGCCAATTAAGGCAGGTGTTCTGATGGTACTACTGGCATTGATTTTTATCTAGCCTTAATTGCTTTCATTTTACCAGCAAATCATATGATAATTTATTTTTTAAAATTATTTTTTAAATTTCAGGTGCACATTTTTCAGCAACTATGTAACACAGAAGCTTGAATCGTTTTGTGAATGTTTAGAGTTAGCTGTATCCAGTCGGTCAAATATTTTATTGTTAAAATATACTATTCTCATAAGTAATGCCACGAGTGATTTCCAAATTATCGATAAATTCACGACTCACGAAGCGAGGAGTGAATTTATCTAGAGAATTTGGAAATCAAGAGTGGCATTTGTTAGGACTATTTAACGAATAAAATTAAGCTGTTTACTCACAAATCATTATTTAACTATAGTTATTTTAAAATATTTATATATTTAATGTAAACGGCGATGTTTACAAATGAGAAACGATAGGTACGCTTCTACTGCTTCTTTTGTTTATCACTGCAACCAGATCATACTATTTATTGCCAAAGGAACGCAATATTGTAAGGAGGAGCTTTCTTTAATATGGTAATTATAACACTGATAAATATTTGGTGAAACACGACTCTGATTGGTTGTAAAACAGAAATCATTGAAACGTGATTGGTCATTGACTCCTATTTGGGGCATGAGTTAAATAGTCAAGAAAAACAATTTAATGCAAAAGGAAATAATAAAAATAGGCCTAAATATCGTAATGTAAATAATTTTCATAAAATATGTTAGGCTCTCAAGTGAGTAAATTGTTCACTGGTTATCCTAAGCCACTCACAAACAATGTCAGTAAAAATAATAGTGCAGTTCTGATGATTAGTTTCAGAGAAAAGTGTACCCATATGGGGGTCCAGGTTTCGGACCCATATAATAAAATCCTTTGTAACAGAACTTGAAATACAGTTTTCTTCTTTCTGTGTGCTAATTTCTATTCCAAAGTCCTGAGTTCAGAATTCTGTTTTTTATAAATATTATTTTATTTTAAATACAGACATGTAATGATTCACAACTCTAGATATTTGATAATCGTTTATTAGGAATATAATTCCTAATTTTATTACATGAAGCATTAATTAACGAATTTCTGAATAATTTCAGAATTATTTTACAATGTTTCACTGTACTTCATATGCTATTAAACGGTTTATAATAGAGGAGTTATGTCAGTTTTGCTGTAATGGCTTGGGAACAAGCATTCTGTAACAAGTGTATTGATTTGAATAGCTGCAATAATTTATAGCAATATGGCGCAGTAATTAGGTAACTCAATATGATAGCGGTTTAAAAGTTCATTGTAATAAATAGCCCTGGCTTAATAAAGCCAAGCCATTCGAGAGGAAATAGTGTCTCTGCCTATTCATAAAGGGTACAACACAGGCCCTATAACTACTTGCAGAAAGCGAAAAAAATAATAATTGCAATAATTTAAAATTAACTCACGTTTAATTGCTTTAAATGGCAACATTAATTTCTGAAAATGTTAGAATTAATTGAAACGTACAAGAGCGTCAAATGCTATCTAAAATGGTGTTGTATCTCATCTTTATAACAATTACGTTGTAATAGTTATGAAAACTTCCCCTGCAATAGGCTTTGGTGCTGATGTTAAAATTCGAAACTTGCATTTTGTGCATTATTTTTAATGTTTAGTGATATTGTTATTAGGTTGCAGATTTAACAATATAAGTAACTTATGCACATTTTACGTAGCTTATTAAAATTTGTGAGAAATCTCCTGCATCTGTTGTGATACAAAATATATAACTGGATTTCTAATTAACTCAGAAATTTGTATTTTTTTTTTCTTTGCATAATATTTCAAATAAAAAATCTGGGTTCCAGTTGCAAAAGGGGAGAAGTCAAAATAAAGGAAGATTTTGAAGGTATAAATTATGCAATTAAAATTGAATAAGTAATTTTATATTCTAAAAATATCGACAAGCCTTATGGGCTAGTGAACAACCATAACAAATACACAAAATTAATGTACACAGAATTGAATATCTCAAAAACTCTACAGAAAAGTCCGGGACAGCATTTGTTTATCTTTTACAGATAAACACACAATAACCATTTTTGTCTTTCATTGATGCCAAGGAGATCGGGACAAGTAGATTCCCGGGCAAGCATGTGCTGCCATACCATTCATCCGATTGTCATGGGGCTTTTTACAAAATGTTCAGGATTTTCCCGGCAAGGTTATAGATTATTAGAGAGTTTTAATGCTCAAGCCCTTCACCTTTAAAAATCACCTTCTGTAGTGAAAAAACGTGAAAAAAATAGCTTTTTGTAAGCTTAAATGGCTTACGCTACATAAACTGTAACAAATACACAAACGTATTGTGCTTACTTACTTACTTACTTACTTACTTACTTACTTACTTACTTACTTACTTACTTACTTACTTACTTACTTACTTACTTACTTACTTACTTACTTACTTACTTACTTACTTACTTACTACTTACTTACATACTCACTGGCACTATCGAACCCGTAGGTTCATGGCCGCGCCAGACATAAGCTCTCCATACATCCCTATCCTGAGCTAATGCTTTCCAATCATTCCCTGTATAATCTACTTCCCTCAGATCATAGTTAATGTTATTTTCCCACCTCATTCTTGGTCTACCAACTGGGCGTTTTCCCTCTGGCTTTCCTACAAGAAGCTTCCATGCAAGTCTTTCATTCCCCATACGTGCAACATGTCCTGCCCATCGCAGTCTACGAGACTTAACTGTTCTTATTATATCTGGCTCCCTATAAAGACCATGTAGTTCATTGTTAAGAAGTCTTCTCCATTCGCCTGTCTGTTCATCTCTCTTTGGTCCAAAAATTTTCCTAAGTACTTTATTTTCAAATACTTGTAATCTCCTTTCCTCTCTTAAAGTAAGAGTCCATGTTTCGCACCCATATAATATAACTGGTAGAATAATAGTTTTATATATTTTAAGTTTAACGTTTTTGAAAGGAGTTGGGACGTCAAGAGTCTCTGCAATGAATAATTAGCACGCATTTCCAGAATTGAGCCTATGTTTAATTTCTTTGTGCATCTCATTCCTATTTGTGATTATTGTTCCTAGGTATTTGAATTCAGCCACTTCCTCAAAATTTCCCTCATTTGTCATTAGCTGTCCATTTCCATTATATAATGAATTTCTACGTATTGTACACAGAATTGAATATCTCAAAAACTCTACAGAAGAGTCCGCGACAGCATTTGTTTATCTGTTAAGGATAACTCACAATAACCATTTTTGTCTTTCATTGATGCCAAGAAGATATTCCCGGGCAAACATAATCTGCGCACGGCGGGTATTATTTTATGGATAACTAAAATAACAAATTTTGTCTTTCAGCTCTTTTATACCAAGTACATCGCGATTCGCAGATTCCAGGGCAACGCCGGGTAATCAGCACGGGGTATCTAAAAATAATAACGCTATAAATTTATATTTATTTTTCCTCTTACTTATTCAACTAAATGCAAAAACACGTAATTTATTTAGGTGTAGCAGCGCGCGCCGGGTATTAGCTAGTCGAAATAACAATTGATTCTAAGATACCACCATGTTTGGTTCGTCGCAATGTATAAGTTTGTGTACACACATTTTCAGGTAGGGCGAAAAAAATACATATACCGGTAGGAGTTTAACTGGAATGAAAATTTAAAAATCACATTTCATTTATTCAGGCGTAGCAGCGCACGCCGGCCATTAGCTAGTATTCAATACGTTTGCATTAATCTTTTAAAAATGCCTGAATGTAGGCCAATGACTTTTCGTTCTTGGTGACAAAGATATTCTCGGTTATCTTGCGTTTCACAGTTTGAAAACTCTCCGCAGCCGTTATTACGTCACGCGTCATAGTCATTGAAAACCTCGGGCTTAAAAATTCCAAACACCTCCAAAGCATTGTCATATATATCACTACATCTCTCGCTCTAGGAAAGTGAGGAAAGAAAATGTGGGGATGTCATAAACGTTCCTCATTTTTAGAATTTTTATTTATTCTTTTGTTTCTCATGTAGCTTATTTTTATATGGCAGTTTAGCCTACTTGGATTTAATCAAATATAATAGATCACTCCAATTCGATTTCGTGAACCCGCGATCTTTGGGAACTAGAGCAAGGATCATTATCCCTAGACATCCGAGGCCGATAAAAAATATGTACGTACATACAATTAACGTATAATATATTATGATATTGTGAAAAGAAAAATTAATATCTGAACCAGGAATCGAACCGTGGACCTCTCCTTCTCCGTAGAAGTGTGCAGCTCACTATACCATTCTAGACTTGGCACAAACACTAACAATTCTTCCCACATATACAAATCTATAATTCTCGTTTCGTCCGCTGCCATGTAGGTGTCACTACCATCGCCAACAGCAGGCTTCGCTTTAATAGTAACAATATTTGAGAATTTTATACCACCACTGTTATAAGCAGTAAACGATGTGTGAAAAGAAAAATTATGGTGTAGTGGGCTGCACACTCGTACGGAGAAAGGAGAGGTCCACGGTTCGATTCCTGATTCAGACATTAATTTTTCTTTTCACAATATCATTATAATATTATAATATGATCCATTATTGGAACTGTGTTATAATAACAGTGTTGGAAAATGTTAAATAAAATTAACTTGTTTACTTTTTTAGAAGCATTTTTATATTTATAGTGCCGTATGATAAAAATATTTAAATAATATTACTAAAATGTATCACAACGCTTTGAAAATATGCGAAATAAAATAAATGGTTCATTAAATGAAATAAAAAACTCACATATGAAAATAGATGTAGAAAAACCAAAAGAAATGAGATTAAAAAGTAAGAAAACTGATCTACTCTTGATAAATGGAAAACACTTGGATACTGTTGAGTAAATTATATATTGAGGAAGTGGTCTTGCTAGAAATGATGGTGCTCTTGAGGATGTCAAAAATATAATGCAAACAGTGCAGTTTTCCAGTTATATCCAGTATGGAAATCAAGCTTTGTCTTTAGACACACACACAATTAATTTTTTAACAAGTTTTGCAACCTGCGTTTATCGCAGAATATTTAATTTACAATTAAACATCTTTAATAGGAACATTATATCTGTGCTATTATATGTTTGTGAAAGGAATACCAAAATATTCTTGTAGAATAGTTGATCTTCTTGTAGTCTTGTAAGCCCATGTTTCCCTTAACAGCGATTTAGGCGCTCATTCCCTATAGGGAAGAATTTGAACCATACTTGTTTTCGTATAGATGTCCTTTGAGTGGTCCGTGGTCAGCGTTCCGCCTCATACTGACATCTAAGAAACCAAGGTAGAACTACAACGGGAGAATTCGGTAAATTTTGCTTAGAGGCCTTTCATTCAGGCTTAAGGATCTTTTACGAGCCTCAAAATCTTCAGACTCGGGACCCCACGGCTTAAAGTCCCTCCCATCCTAAAAAAATCCATCGACCCCGGCCGGGTTTGAACCCGCGACCCTCGGGACCAGATGCAAGGAGCATAACCACTAGTCCACCGCGGCCAAAGTTGTACAATTTGTTGCAGAGTTCCGGATATTTCCATTATACTTGTAAAGTTTTATAGTAAAATCATATAAATAAATTACAAGTATTTATAAATAGATTCCTAAAGGAAATAATAAGAATGAAATGGCCAGAAAACAATATAAAATAAAGAATTATGGGAAAAAAAACTGACCGAAGAGAATTAAAATAGAAATAAAGTAGGGAAAATGGAACTGGATAAGAGATACCATTAAGAAAATACCATGATTCGATTGAAAAGATTTGCATTGAATTGGAACCCTCAAGGACACAGGGGAAGAGATATACCGAAGCAGACATGAAAGAGAACCATCCTTGAAGAATTGCAAAGGAGGAGAAAACCTGGAAGGAGAAGTTGGGTCACAATATGATCCGTTGACGACGCTTTTGAGTGCCCTATACTTCTAACAGGAGATAAAGGAGATGATGATTAATAAAATAGATTAAAACTGAATTTTGTTTCTGAGAAATCGTGTAGTATTTCTAATCAAACTTCTATAATATATAGAATATATATATATATATATATATATATATATATATATATATATAATATGGAATTCGTGATAAAAAATTGAATATCATATAGAATCATGGGGCCATGGTAATTTGCAAAAAAACAGAATAATTGCAATAATAAATAGCAATGAAAGAGAAATTTTAATCTGGAAAGACGGAATTCAATAAAATCAAGGGAAACAAACTAAATATTCGGAAATTAATTATGGATAACAATATGATGGTGTATAGACAAAGAGAACCATAAAGCATAGAATTGAAGCGAGTAGAAAAATCATTTCTCGTCGTTAAAATTCCACATGGTCGGAGTAAGAATATTTGGAAAGACACAAAAAAATATATTAGTAAAACATTGGTGGAGAATTGTTGCAATGTATGGCAGTGAGGTACGGGCAATCAACAAGTATTACAAGAATAGATTAATAGCTCTAAGCTCTAGAAATGGATTATTGACGCAGAAGAAGTTCCATAAAGTCAAAATTAGAAACATGTCACAAGGAAAGAAATTAGAAACATAATGGAAGCTGAAGAAAGACATAATTGAAATAATTGAGAAGAAGGAATTAAAATGGTTTAGGACATGTTTTTTTTAAGAGCAAGATGAGCCCGATGGCCGAACACTACAATATTCAATTGCAAACCGGACAGAAAGAAGTTAAAGAGGAGGAGACCAAAGTTAACATGGAAGGAAAACATTAGGATAGCAATCAGGAAAGAAGAGGGCCAAACATTGAAGGGGCACAAGATAGTAGGCTTTGGAGGTTTGGTAATGGAAAAGCGGCAGCGGCTCTGTAAAAATCCGAATTATTATATAATATATAGTATATATGGTATGATAAGAAAAATAAATACCTGGACGGGATTCGAACCCGGATCTCTGAGTCTGTACCTCAGCGTGATATCCATTACACTACCAGGCGCATCCAATTCAAAAACTTATTTTTCTTATATAGGTATTATAATCTCCATTATTACTAGATGTCGCGAGAACACTGTCTTCACTGCCATCTAGTAGCTGACTATAACAAGTAAGCAAATTAAAGAGAATATTTATTGTAATTTGAATTTTTAAAGAGAATATTTATTTTAATTTGCTTACTTGTTATAGTCAGCTACTAGATGGCAGTGAAGACAGTGTTCTCGCGACATCTAGTAATAATGGAGAGTATAATACATATATAAGAAAAATATAGTGTTTGAATGGATGGATTCGCCTGGTAGTGTAATGGATATCACGCTGAGGTACAGACTCAGGGATCCGGGTTCGAATCCCGTCCAGGCATTTATTTTCTTATCATACCATATATATATATATATATATATATGTATGTATGTATATATATATATATAGATAGATATTATAAATATATTTTTGACATTTGGCATGAAGGCAAAATATGATATGAAAAGAAAAAAGAATGCTTGAGTCGGGATTTGAACTCGAGTCTCTAAAGACTCGAGTTCAAATCCCGACTCAAGCATTCTTTTTTCTTTTCATATCATATATATATATGTATATATATATATAGTTTTATCGCACAGAATTTTACTTCAAATCTATGCAGTTATTTTATTCTATTCTGTACTCTGAACGTTTGTGGTATCCTTTCCACTTGACTACATATATATGTTTTTTTTCTTATAGCTTTTCCTTGTTCTGTCTCACGTCTTCTCTTTTTTTCTGTTTTCCTACTATTCTGCATATCATTCGCTCTTCTCCTATGCCTTTTGTATTCCTGTGCCGAGTTCTTGGTTGGTTGTCTACTTTCGACTGGCTTGCGCATGACGTCGGATGAAGAATGGGACCTATTTCACAGCGTACGTGGCGCCTTTAAGAAGGGTGCAAAAAAATTTTCCCCCTGATAATATTTCACTTGCTTTAACAGCACTGCGAAACGTGTCTAAGGTCTCTGGGTTTGATTCTTTGGATCGTTTGTTCCTTCCGTATATCACGATCCACATATTGATTCTTAAGTGTTCAAAGAAGTTGAAGTTTTCGAATATTTTTCAAACAGAATACAGTGCCAGGAATTTGTCAGTAAAAAATGGAATTAATGTAGAGTCTAAAGCAGGGGATTTGGGATATGTGTTAATCATAAATTAAAATAAATATCTTATTATTCTAAAATAATTAATTGTCCACCGCTGTGGTCTTGAGGTAGCGTGCTGCCTTGTCACGCAGCGGGCCTGAGATCGATCTCCGGTCGGGACAAGTTTCCTGGGTAAGGTTTTTCTCGGGGTTTTTCCTCACTTTTAAGACAAATGTCTGGAACATTTAAGGCTCAAACTGTCCCCAAATACCATATGGCCGTCATAATCATCATTCATATTCGACTTAGATTAAGTTTAGGATTAAGGACTCTATTGGCGCACCACTAGCATCTGTTATCACCCATCATATAATCGGGGAAACATAACCCCGCTTTCCAGGCGCCCCAAACCTCAGACGTGGGCTACAATTACGCCAATGCCAGGATGAGAAACACTAGGAATGTCGAAATGAGAACCTGGGGCATTGAATAAAAAAATATATTGAAAACAATTCTTCTTAACTTTGCATAATTCTAAATATTTATTATAAATTAAATTAAATTAAATTGTTTGTGGATAAAAATAGCATTTTAACAATTATAAACATTACTTTAAAATATTTTTGTGCGATGGTGCGTTTTGTCGTACTTACAGCAATGGCGACAATGATTGAAAGTTCGGCTTCCTACATTTCGGGTTTGCCAACCTAAATAATTATACTGTAATAAAATAACTATACTGTAATATTACTGCAGTGTACAATAATATTACATATTACAAACACGCGTGTCGGAAGTAAAACCACTGCCCTCTATGTATACTACATACAATGGAAATACAATAAATACTCAAACGGTAGTGTTAATACATATTATACGAACAAATCACTGCATTTTTAATGAACTGAACTTTATTTAAAACAATAAAAAACAATAAATACGTACTTGCAATAATTTTATCACTAATTGGTCTCACGGCCTCATGTTATTTTATCACTAATTAGTCTCACGGCCTCCTGTAGTTTAAACTAATATACATTGCCCACACTGTTAACTTAGTCATTGTTTATAGTGAACGCAAATATTTCCAAAAAAAATGTTTATTATTTTACTATTATTTATTATTTTGAAAACACTTTGCCAGCTTCTTTAAACATTTTATCACTAATTTGTCTCACGGCCTCCTGTTATTTTATCACTAATAGTCCTCACGGCCTCCTGTAGTTTTAAACTAATATACATTGCCCACACTGTTAACTTAGTCATTGTTTATAATGAACGCAAATATTTCCAAAACAAATGTTTATTATTTTACTATTATTTATTATTTTGAAAACACTTTGCCAGCTTCTTTAAACATTTTATCACTAATTGTCTCACGGCCTCCTGTTATTTTATCACTAATTAGTCTCACGGCCTCCTGTAGTTTAAACTAATATACATTGCCCACACTGTTAACTTAGTCATTGTTTATAATGAACGCAAATATTTCCAAAAAAATGTTTATTATTTTACTATTATTTATTATTTTGAAAACACTTTGCCAGCTTCTTTTAAACATTTTATCCACTAATTTGTCTCACGGCCTCCTGTTATTTTTATCACTAATTAGTCTCACGGCCTCCTGTAGTTTAAACTAATATACATTGCCCACACTGGTAACTTAGTCATTGTTTATAATGAACGCAAATATTTCCAAAAAAAATGTTTATTATTTTACTATTATTTATTATTCTGAAAACACTTTGCCAGCTTCTTTAAACATGCTGTGAACGTTCGTAGCTGAAGCTGGTTATCATCCTATACGATGAGATATTTCTGTTTAAAGACTATGAATAAATTATGAAATGTTAAGTAGTCATTTGCAGCATGTTGAATGTAAGTAATGACAATTACATTAAATTTGTTTGGTCAAAACGAAAGCTAGTGTTAGGTACAACTTGTAAATTGACTTTTGCGCTGAGAGCACGACTGACTGCATGACAGCTTGTCAGTGAAACGATAATGCATTTAGAATGAAAACCTGCTTCAAGCATTCCTCCTCTTTATAACTATTTGCAAATATAATGAACTTTATAGCTTAATATGAAACTTGCAACTTGAAGAGTAAAATAAACCGAATCATTAAGTATTCATTTATGTTGTTCCCGGGAGTAGTAGTTTGATGTACTTAAATCTAATATATAAAAAATTAATGTTTGTTCGTTTGTTTTTGTGTTTGTTCATACTTTATGCGCAGCCATATCGTTGATCTGATTGTGATGGGGCTTTTGCAAAATGTTCAGGAGATTCCCTGGATGAATATAGGCTATAAGAAAGTTGTGATACTCGACTCTCACACCCTTAAAAGTCGCCGTTTGTAATGGAAAACGTGAAAAAAAGTAGCTCTTCGGACGCTTAAATGGCTTACGCTGCCTAAACCATAACAAAAACACAAAATTAATGTACGCAGAATTGAACATCGTCAGAGAAGCTCTACAAAAAAGTCCGCGACAGCACATGTTTATCTCTTACGGAATAACATGTTTATCTCTACGGATCATTTCACAATAACCTTTTTGTCTTTCCATTGATGCCAAGAAGATCGAGACAATACGTAGATTCTGTGCAAGCATAGCATACATGGCGGGTATTCTTGACAATCTAACTACAATAACGAATTTTATCTTTTAGCTCTAAAGTAGTCTTGGTGAAAGGCCCTGCGGCTAGCCAAATTAATGACAAGCGGTGAGCAATTCCTTTTGGTTCTCCTGGGTATCCAGGAAAGGAGAACCCCGGGTTCCTGCTAAAGCATTTGCCCCGTTGTGTGATTTAGAAGAATGTTTAGATACCGATATAATAGAAAATAAGCGAATTACCAACATTGTAACCTGCGTGGTAGCAGCTGTGTGGTCCGACTAATGTTTAAGTTAGTGATTATTTGAAAATGGCGCTTGTGGCCGTCAGCCAATCAGAGGCTAGTGATTTTTTAATGTGTGAATTATCGAATAATGTTATTTAGGATATCGCAATTAGATGATTTCCATGATGTTTTTAAGGCTTATTTATTTATGCCAAGAAATTCGAGAAAAGTAGATTCTCGGGCAACACCGAATAATTAACACGGGGAATCTTAAAATCATTACGATATACATTTATAATTAATTTTCATCTAACTTATTCAACTAATCATGAGAAGTACATTAATTTGTGTCTTTCAGCTCATTTATGCCAAGAAGATCGCGATGAGTAGATTCCTGGACAACGCCGGGTAAAAGTACAGGATAGGCCTATCTAAAAATAATTACGATATATTTTTTTCCCCTTTTCACTTATTTAACTAAATCATAAAACACATTAATTTTCGAATTTCAGCTCATTTATGTCAAGAAGATCAGGATAAGTAGATCCCCGGGCAACGCCGGGTAATCAGCACGGGTATCTAAAAATATAAATTTATAATTACTTTTCCTTTCACTTGTTCAACTAAACATAAAAGCACATTAATTTTCATTGATTTAGGCGTAGCAGCGCACGCCGGGGTATTAAGCAAGTTAATAATAAATTCGCGCTATCCCAGTTTACCGTATTTGCCCAAATATACGTTCGCACCCTTAATTTTTGTGGGGAAAGGAGAAAAAAATAACAATTGAGTGCAGGGAAATTTATCTGTCACATTATCCAGTTATAAAACTGTTTACACTATTTAAATACATTTTTCTTCAGTGAAAAAGATGGGTAAATGACCCGGTACAAATAATCAGAGTCTCCTCCAATGTCACTGCTAACCTAACTATTACCGGTACCGGTATTTATTTCATCACTGCCACTATGTTCATCACTACAGACCGGATTATATGCAACATAACAAGCTCAAAATATGCGTGCAAATATGCATGAAAAGTATCAATATATGTAATACCAAAAATAACTAACTAACTCACTGTCACTATCGAACTCGTAGGTTCATGGCCGCGCGGACATAAGCTCTCCATATATCCCTATCCTGAGCCAATGTTTTGCAATCATCCCCTGTATAATCTACTTCCCTCAAATCATAGTTAATGATATTCTCCTACCTCATTCTTGGTCTACCAACTGGGCGTTTTCCCTCTGGTTTTCCTCCAAGAAGATTCCATGCACGTCTTTCATTCCCCATTCGTGCCACAAGTCCTGCCCATCGTCCTGCTACGAGACTTAGCTGTTCTATTTATATCTGGTTTTCTATAAAAATCATATAATTCACTGTTATGCAGTCTTCTCCATTCACCAGTCTGTTCATCTCTCTTTGGTCCAAACATTTTCCTGAGAACTTTATTCTCAAATACTCGTAATCTCCTTTCCTCCCTTAAAGTAAGAATCCATGTTTCGCATCCATATAATATAACTGGTAGAATCCACCCATAGTAATTCTGCCCGAGGGCAGGTCCTTCACTGCAATCATAGCATTTTCATGCTATGCTTGCAGCTTTACTAGGGAATTGTAGGTGTGGTAGCTTCCCGTTGCTTTCCACACCGGTGAAGGATGATGATGATGATGATGATGATGAAGATGATAGTGATAAGGATGAAGATGATGATGATGGCCATATGGCCAACTGGTAGAATAATAGTTTTATATATTTTCAGTTTAACGTTTTATGAAAGGAGTTGGGAGTTGTTAAAGAGACACCATTTTTTCATAATGCATAATAGCACGCATTTTTCCAGAATAGAGACTATGTTGAAGTTCCTTGTGCATCTCTTTCCTGTCTTGTGATTATGCTTACTAGGTATCTTGAATTTAAGACAAATACCAAATAATAAAACAAAACATGTATTATTTTATAGATATTTTATTTCAACCAATTAACATAACAAGCCTAATTAGTTCTTTTTATCTATTTAGTTATTAATATCATTTGTCACTGATAAATGATAAATTATTAAATCCGCTATCAGGCAAAAATATTGTTCACCAAATATTAAACCTCCTACATTTTGCCTTTACTATTGTAACAGATACAAACGATCAGGCCACTGTTCCAAATGTTCGTTAGCTAAGGTTGTCGGCATCGATCGCGGAAAATATTTTTATATAAACCGAACAGGGGCCGTTCTACTTCAGACCTGAATAGTACACTAGGAGGAATTTGAATTCGGGTGTTACTGTTGGCACTTATTATTTCTGGCCAAAAAGATTTCGCTCATCCCATTATAAAAACTATTAAATTGACACAAAGGTTCGAAGCATGGGTTATCATTCAAAATGTTCTCAAACTTTTCTTTAAGTTTTGCTTGGAAATACCTCCGGCAGGAAGGAGTCTTCAGTTGCACGGGTTTTTATGCATTTAAAATGAATAGAATATCAATTCAACGTCCACAAACCTTCCGCGGTTCAAGCTTTTTAATAGTTGCAGGTATAAATGCGTGTAATAGCATTTTGGGGAAGTGAACACATAAGATTCAAAAATCAAATAGAATAAAAAACATCTGGGAACAAGTAACAAATTTTAATTATTTTGGGTTTTGGTAATGTGTAATTTTACAATAAACACACAAAAACTTGAAAGGAGAAGTAAAAGGTAAAATGACAATGTCAAGATTTCAAATGATATGTGGAACCTATACATAGAAAATTAAAGAACAAAACAAAAAAATAAGACTCGATTGAAGTTTTATAAAACATTGGCAGTTCCTGCATTATTTTATGGGAGTGAAACTTGGGTAATAACCAAAAAATTACAAAGTAGGACGTACAAATAGTTAGAAATGAACTTCCGCAGAAGAACAAAAGGCTGAACAAGAATGGATCAGTTAAAGAATGAAGATATAAGAACAGAGTTAAATATATATGCATTAAATGATAAAATCAAAGAATATAGAGAAAAATGGTTTAGACATGTAGAAAGAATTAACGTAACAAGATGACCAGAAGCAGCATTTAACTACAAGCCAAGAGGTTCAAGGAATGTAGGAAGGCCAGTGAAAAGATGGACAGAACAACTGTGAGGCGGAATAGGCATTTTGCCTAGCCCGTGAAGTGAAGAAGAAGAAGAAGAAGAAGAAGATAAATGAGTGCTAATCACAGCAATGTTTTTTTTTAATACTGGAATCGTTAAATCCTTCCTTGCACTGACAAATGCCAAAGCCTCTGCACTATCGAAATAGTTTACTACACTTTTGATGGCCTCCAAATGTTCATTGTAAAAAACACAGATTTTTAAAATCTTGTAAGAATAGCCCAAAAATATGATTATCACTAATGTTTAGTTAAAATATGCAATAACAGGAAAGGTATATAAATATGCAAATGCATATGCAACATGCAAATGCATATAATCCGGTCTCTGCGGAGTATTCATCAAAAATCTCCTCCCAAAGTACGTCGTCTTCACTGCCATCCAGAGCATTAGACACCCAGCATTTCTTACTATAAAAAAATTCTGGTTGTAGTGGCATTTTTCAGTGTATCCTCCGAGGCGATCCTGCGCCGCATATTAGACTCGTCCTAATTAAACTTTTTTCCGGCTTTTCTATTAGACGTACTCCTAGCATAACGAATACTGCAAGTTTGAAACCAGCATTATAACTACGCCGAATTCCCAAGCTTGTTAAAAGTTTTTTTTTTGACGTATTCACTCATTGCTAAATAATAAATGTACCGTAATAGGTACGTACAACCGTAACTGTTTTAATCTGTCCTTATCGCCTCACTATGATGGTTGTCCGTTTATATAAAAGCGGGTGCCGTGACAATGCTTGACAATGATTATAGTGGCGATTGTCCGCATCTTTGTATTTAATTATATATAACAGCTGCGGGGAAACAAAGTGAGCCGCTGGGCAACCATCATAGTGAGACTACTAATACCGTAATAGGAAGACTGTTACATTGTTGCATCATATACCATACGACAGCTGGCAATTTCAAACACGAGCGCGCGGTATTGTTGCTCCATTTCTTCTTCTTCTTCTTCTTCTTCTTCTTCTTCTTCTTCTTGTAAGCCCATGTTTCCCTTAACAGAGATTTAGGCGCTCTCCCCCTACAGGGAAGAATTTGAACCTTACTAATTTAGTTACACTTGTTTTCGTATAGATGTCATTTTGAGTGGTCCGTGGTCAGCGTTCCGCCTCATACTGACATCTAGGAAATGCTCCATTTCAAAATTAGGAAATTAGCAACGTGCGCCACATTTAAAGTTTCTATTACATGCGAAAATGTATCGGCTGCGCAAATAAGCCGCACCTTTAATTTTCATGTACGAAATTTGAAAAAAAAAGCTACTTATATTCGGGCCAATTCGGTATATAGTACCAATTCCAATATGTTTATATTATTTTTACAGTCTTGAAAATGGTCTCCCATAAAAGGTCGAAACATCGGACGATTTTTCATGTATACTTGTTATTGTAATTGGCATTGTCTGTCTGCTCCCAATTTCCATTTCCTTCTTTCTAAGTATCCTTCATTTCCAATCCCCTGCCTTTCACGGCTTCAAATCATCTCCTGCATAATCTACTTCCCTCAAATCGTGGTTAATGTTTTTCTCTTATCTCATTCTTGGTCTACCAACGGGGCGTTTCCATTCTGATTTCCCTATAAGAGAATTTCATGTACCTCTTCCAATCCCCATTCGTTCCACATGCCCTATCCATTACAGTCTACGAGACTTAACTGTTCTTATTATACCTGGTTTCCTATAGAGATCATATTTCATTTATTCATAGTGTTCTGTCCAAGAACAGGTCTTTCACTGTAAACTCAACATTCTCCACTATTTCCTTAGCACAGCCTTCATTTTTGTATCTGCATACAAACCATTTATTTTAATATTGCCTATTATCTGTTGTCTTTTTCAGCTCTATCTGTCTTTCCATGGCCATATCTTCTAGGGCATCTGTCAGCAAGCAGTTTCCTCTTAGCCAGTAGCTAATCCAATTTATTTTACTCTTCATTATGAGTTCCAGCATTGTTCTTCCTTCACCCACTCCGTCTAGCACACCTTTATTTTAAATTTTGTCTGTCCATTTTATACGTTCCATCCTTCTCCGTATCCATATCTCAAAAGCTTCCAGTCGATTTTCCTCATTCCATCGTAATGTCCAATATCTACACCATAGAATGTTACACTCCACACAAAGCACTTTACTAGCCTCTTCCGTAATTATTTTGCCAAAGATCCAGCTCACTGTTTAGTAGTCTTCTCCATTCGCCTGTCAGTTCATGTGTCTAATTGCTATAATTAAATTAGTCTATATATTGATTAAATTAGTCTATATATTGATTAAATTAGTCTACATATTAATTAAATTAGTCTATATATTATTAGTCAGGGGCACGCCGTAGCGTAGTGGTTAAGGCACTGAGCTACAAGCCGGAGGGTCGAGGGTTCAAGTCCCGTTGGGGTCAGGATTTTTAAACTGACCCAAACCCTCTGGCGGCACTATGGCCCTGGGGTCGACTCAGCCTCTAACGGAAATGAGTACCAGACGCTTGTTCTGGGGGTAAAGGCGGCCGTCACGCAGGGCTGACAACCCGGCTGACATAAAGTGCCGATTGTCTAGAAAAAGTGGGAGCCCTAACCTCCTACTACCCCAAGGGCCTCCGGGTCTGTTGTGGGATCACTTTACTTTACTTTATATATTATTAGTCAAAGTTTATGGTTGAGTTTAAATTATAAATTCTTAATTAACAGATAGGGAGTTGATGAAGTCTATAGGGATAGTGCAAACGTTTATGATTGCTACACTCTGGCCACTCTATCTGCGGCTCTGAAGTTTAGGTTGTGTGAGGGGCAAGGGGAGAATCTCGCCCTCTACTGCCAATAAGAAAATAGTTGAGTGTGAGTGAGCGTCTGCTACAACCAATCACTGCTCTTGACGCCGCTAGTATGTTTTGAGATTGCTGCGATGTTGTCGGCTGTATTTCTGCTAACCACGTGGCTTCAGTTGCACTTTGTTGCAGTACAGAGTGTGTTTGTTTGCTGTTTC
The DNA here is from genome assembly GCA_030220185.1 of Diploptera punctata. Taxonomy (NCBI): domain Eukaryota; kingdom Metazoa; phylum Arthropoda; class Insecta; order Blattodea; family Blaberidae; genus Diploptera; species Diploptera punctata. Next base: position 57,470 of record JASPKZ010002905.1, read on the forward strand.
GCTCTTGTGATTAACTGTTAACAGTACGGCTTCAGTCCATTATTGTTTTAATATGGCTCATCTGAATCAAAAAAGAAAATCGGCTCTTATGCGAGTCAAAGCCGAGAATTTATTTATCGGTTGTGATGAGGCAGAAAATTATATATACGAAGATTGTGGCGTCTTTCCTCTTGATTAACAACGATAAAGGTAAGATTTTTATTTTAACGATAGATGAGAAGGGTTTTTTAAAATAAAACTTATGTTCTTTATGCATTTAACGTAGTTTTGAAGTGATGTATGGACTTGTTTTTTTCGTGAATTTATTAGAATTGTGAACATTTTCCAGAATAGTGTGTTCGTAGCAATAAATGACAAATCTCATATTTTTGTTTCATTTTCGATTTCGCGTAATAAAATGAGCATTTATTTCTAATATTTACGTTCTAGACAAACAGAAAGTGCTATGATTTAATATTCCACGGGGTAGCCTACATAAAGCGGCCACTCCCACTGAATATCCATATCGGCAACACTGTCATCAAAACTTCAGAGCCGTAGACTGGGCGGCTGCACTATAGTTACCCGTCTGTCGTGAAATCTCCATTCACTGTATCACGGACCTAGGATATTTCGCAACTGTATATGTAATAATCCATATCAAATCGGACAGCAAAAAAATCTTGCAATTTATTTTTTTTTAATTTTATGTATCCCTAAATATAGTAAATACATTTATAAACGTATTAATATCGAAATTTAATTTTTATCATTTATCATTATCCTATCGAGTTTGAACCCGCGAACCTCGGAATCGGAAGCGTGCAGAGTAACCACTAGTCCACGATGATGATGATAATAATGTAATAATTGTAATAATGATAATAAAAATAATGTAATGATGATAATAACAATAAAACATATTTGTAAGTGCGCAAAGGACTATTACCAAGTAGCACCATCATTGTTTGTACGAGCGAGCGATCTTTACTCACGCGAAAGGTATTGCGGGCCAGTCTACACATCAGGAGATTTTAGGGAAAATAATTATTTTTGGCAGTTTTCATTTAAAAACTCCACTTTAATACTAATTACAAAAAAATAACTGGTGTTCAGGTAATAATGTGGAACTTCTTGATTTTATAAAATATTTGGTGAGAAAGATCAATTGTACATTAATTGCATTTACGCCCTTCATAAAAACGTAAATATTAACATACTAATTTTCAAGCGTTAGAGCATAACATCGTCTATAATGTGACTATATTTTCAAGTTGAGGGAGTAGTTATACTTCGAGAAATTTATTTTATAAAAGAGACTATTTAAAACAATACGATAAATTGACAGCTCTATTACTCTTTAATTACACCAAGCGAACACTTGAAATTCGGTTCAGATATTCAGTATATCATAAAGTTACACTGTAAAAAAATTGTAAACTTTTAAAGATGTGAGTTCAATTTTGACAATTTTTTTTGCCGATTTCGTATGGAATGTCCTGTATATGTCTGATGTGGGATTCAGAATTCCTACTTCCTGACTACAAGAGATTTGTGCAGTTCATTGACTCTCAAATCCTATAAAAAGGGGAAGATAAATAGAACGAAAAAGTATATAAACGCTTATTTTTTATTAATATATTTTTTCGAAGACACTTTGTATGAATTTCTGTTTGAATGCTTAAGGGTTGTTTGGAGAAGGTTGGAATGACCATGAGATTCCTGCACACATTGAAATAACAACAAGGGAAGTGATTGTGTAGGGTGGATACCCAGTCCACTCTTCACTTCATTAACTGCTTTGCAATTGGCGGGCCGCACTGCCTGCTAATATGTTATGACCCATACCCCTTCTCCTGTTTACTTGTTATCAGACTGCCTAATCCAATATGTAGGATTATCACAGCCGATCTCCTCGCCAAAAAAGTTTCTCGCATTGAACAAATGCCTAGAACTAAACCAACACCTTACTCCTCAGTGAATCGCCACATAAAGTTAAAATTCAACATTATGAATGTCAATAGACTTCAAACAGTGGCCAGAAACAAAAAATAGGAATGCCTAATAGAACATACTGATATAACCGAACATACCAAGAAAAACAGAAGTAGCACATTTCAGGATGACAACGGGTCATGACTGCCTGGCAAAACACCTTCACAAAATCAATGTTCTGCCTTCACCGATATTAATTTTATGCAATCACCCTGATGAAGAAATGGACGAGGGTCATCTGAACAACTGTATCGCTGTCAAACATGAAGATTCTTCTTCTTCTTCCTTCCAAGTATTAGGTCAAGGCCTGTTACGATCCTATAGAAAATGTTCCCTCCAGCGTTTCATAGGACGGCCCAGTGATCTTCGTCCTCTTGGTATATAATTATAAACAGCTTGGGGATCCGATTTGAACTCATTCTTTCAAGATGGTGTTTCCAATTTAGTTGGTACTGTTTAATATATTCCAAAATTGGCGTAGTCTTCAATTCTTTTAAGATATCGGTGTTCCTTTTCCGATCCCATCTGGTGTAACCCGCTGTCTGCGCATTAATCTCATTTCACAAGCCGTTATTCTGCTTTCATGTTGTTTTTTTAGTTTCCATGAAGATTGTAAGACCTCAAAGTATTGAAGAGCAAGACTGCTAATGACTTCAGAGTTAGATGCAGCACATTGGACTACAACATATGTAGAATTACATGCTATTTTTTTTATTTGGAATATTTACACAACAGTGTTCCTCCTTCAACCCGAAGTGATTTGTCGCCAGAGGACACATTAATGTAATTTTTAAAATAATTTGACTGGTGAAATCATAACAATCTAAATCTTATCTCAAATAATTTTGAAATTCTTGCATTTGGAAATACTTTACATGTGACAAGGATTTTTTTCTAACTTCCAACCATACATCATGCGCATGCGCCAACAGACGCGAAACGGTTTACACTGTGGAGTCGTTGGACGCAGTCAACATATACACGATGTTTGATTTCGCGTTGCCAACGAACCGAGAAGCTAACCTAACGCAATTTAAGTACTCTAACCTGTGAAAGAATGCATGTGATTTTATTTAGTGTAAGTTAATTAGTACGGACTCTACTGGAACACAGAATATTCGTTAATATCAATATGGCTGCCACATCTTCATGTAATTCAAAATCGTGAAAAAAAAATATTATAATGATAAAATATGTAATGAAAAAAATTATAGAGATAAATGGTTTAGACATGTAGAAAGAATGAATGTAACAAGGTTACCAAAAGCAGCATTCAACTTCAAGCCAAGAGGTTCAAGGAATGTAGGAAGGCCCGTGAAGAGATGCACAGAACAACTGTGAGGCGAAACTGGCAAATTGCCTGCCCCGTGAAGTGAAGTAGAAGAAAAAATATATTGAAATAATCGTTAGAAAACATGTAAAAATAATGTGGGAAATAATTTAAAAAATGGAACCCTAAAAAAAATTTGACAGAAGTTTATAAAGTAATTTTAAAAAGTCATGTTGTAAAGTTTAGCCCTAGCAATTATTCCTACTCCTGCCATCTATGAAAAATATATAAAACGAACAATGTACTCAGGATGTAATGTAGCCTACATTAACAGAAACTTTACAAAAAAATTATATATATATATATATATATATATATATATAAACTAAATATATGGTCACACATAAAAATGCATTATATAATAGAAATGGACATCTAATGACAAATGAGGAAAATTTTGAGGAAGTGGCTGAATTCAAATTCCTAGGAACAATAATCACAAACAGGAATGAGATGCACAAGGAAATTAAACATAGGCTCAATTCTGGAAAAGCGTGTTATTATGCATTACATAGACTCGTGACTTCCCAACTCCTTTCAAAAAACGTTAATCCGAAAATATATAAAACTATTATTCTACCAGTTATATTATATGGGTGCGAAACATGGACTCTTACTTTAAGAGAGGAAAGAAGATTACGAGTATTTGAGAATAAATTAATTAGGAAAATTGTTGTACCAAAGAGATATGAACAGGTTAATGGAGAAGACTGCATAACAGTGAATTACATGGTCTTTATAGGAAGCCAGATATAATGAGAACAGTTAAGTCTCCTAGACTTTGATGGAAGCTTCTTGTAGGAAAACCGAAAACCAGGGGGGAAAACGCCCAGTTGGTAGACCAAGAATGAGGTGGGAGAATAAAATTTACTATGATTTGAGGGAAGTAGATTATACAGGGGATCATTGGAAAACATTAGCTCAGGATAAGGATGTATGGAGAATTTATGTCCGCGCGGTCATGAACCTACGGGTTCGATAGTGTCAGTGAGTGAGTTAGTTAGTTTTTTTTTTTAGTTAGTTAGTTATATCCATCCATAGTAATTCTGCCCGAGGGCAGGTCTTTCACTGTAATCATAGCATTTTCATGCCATGTTTTACAGCTTTACTAGGGAATAATATGTGTGGTAGCTTCCTGATGCTTTCCATGCACACACACACACACCACACACATATATATATATATATATATATATATCTTCTTCTTTCTTCCTCCTTTCATGTGATAGACCTAGTGGTCTGTTACGGTCTCAATCCAACGTTTGAAGGGTCTGCTCAAAGATCTCTTGCCTGGTGGCTGGTAATTTAAGATCTGACGTGGTATTCTTGTTTCTGCTCATTCTTCGTACGGGAGATTTCCAGTTGTTTCTTGTATTTTGTACATATTCCATGATATTCTGTGTGTAATTCTTTGAGAATCTCAGAATTCCTTTTATGGTCTGTCCTTGAATAGCCCGCAGTACGTCTCATAAATTTCATTTCTGCCGCAGTTAGTCTTTGTTCATCTACACTGCGAATTGTCCAGGCCTCACTGCCGTAACATAATATGGGTTCTGGCCAATGTTTTATAAATTCTAGTTCGTGTGTGTTGCTGTACTGTGTTTGGCTTGAAAATATTATTTATAATTCCTGTTACTCTGTTACATTTTATAATTTTTTGACTAAAATATTTTTTCTTCTTCGTATGTAACTTGGTATCGAGAGATAGTTAAATGTGTTGGTTTGTTCTAATATTTTATATTAATAATTTATAGACACTTTAACATGTCTGAAGAAGGTATAAAATACCGAAACAGCTGTTACTAGTTTGTATTTTAATAAATATGAAAATCACATAGAACTTTAAGTTTTATTTGTATTTAATTAAATATATTATTTTATTGTTATTATTATATACCGATACTGCCTGGCTTCGTTTAACCGTGTCATTTGCGTGTAATTTATCTGTTAAATATATAGTAATTACCTTAATGTTGGCGTACTTATAGCATAGGATATATATATATATATATATATATATAGTGCTCACATGTTTAAAATATTTAATCTCATAAAGCCAGAGCGGTTAGTTTACTATTCGATAACTAATTAATTATTAGTGTGTTTAATTGTATTAGCTTAGTGTTAAATTATTTACTTGAATAGCTGTTATAATCTTCATATTATAGGCTAATGTGCCATACAAATGTTTAGGCAATGCATTAAGTAATTACGCACATGTCGAGCTATATATATTTAATAATGTAAATGTAATCTTTCAGTTAATTACAAAATCAGCGTCTAAAGTTTGCCAGCGGTTTTACAAATTTTGTTAAAATAAATCAAATAAAAAAACTTGAAAAATCAATGTAAATTGTTATGAATCATGCATGATCTGGGTAAGCTTTCTTTTCTAGTTGGCGATCACGAACTTTCAGACATAATTTATGCTAATGGCGTACCTGAATTTTCAATGTTCTATTTTTATGATAAATATTATAAAACCATGGCCATTGTTCAAGCTTTTCTTTTGCGGTTGATGTCCAAGGATTTTGAGTTCAATATTTTAATGAAAACAATAAAAACTATAAAATATGACCGTGGTTCAGAATTTGTTTATGCAATTGAGGGCATTGAAGCTTCTTGTAGGAAAGCCAGAGGGAAAACGCCCAGTTGGTAGACCAAGAATGAGGTGGGAGAACAATATTATCTATGATTTGAGGGAAGTAGATTATAAAGGGAATGATTGGAAAGCATTAGCTCAGGATAGGGATGTATAGGAGAGCTTATGTCCGCGCGGTCATGAACATATAGGTTCGATAGTGCCAGTGAGTAAGTAAGTAATTAATTGATTGAATACCTGGAATATAAATATTTTTTATAATATAAATAAAACAACTGAGTTATAAAAACAGGTATGTTCTATTATAGTATATTGCAATGTGAGGTTGGGAAGTGGTTTTTACAGAAGCGAGGATATGTTTAAAAACCGAGCGATAGCGAGGTTTTTAATTTCCGAGATTCTGTAAAATACTTCACAAACGTACGTTGTACATAATTTTTTGCACGATGTTTTCGAAATAATAAATAATAGTAAAAAAAAATATATTTGTTGGAAATATTTGCGTTCATTTATTATAAACAACTGACTAACGTTAAGAGTGTGGCCAATGTTTATACGATAAATGCCTAAAATAATTTAGTTGAGACTATAGCAGGCCGTGACACCAATTAGTCAAAATGGCGGCAAGTACGAATTTATTGTATTATATTGTTTGAAATAAAGTTCAGTTCATTTAAAATGCAGTGATTTGTTTCGTATAATGTACATTAACTCTGCCTTTTGGATATATTTTTATATATACATTGTACGTAGTATACATAATGGACAGTAGTTTTAACTTCCCGCACGAGGTAGGTAATATGTAATATTACAGTATAGTTAGTTAGGTTGGCAACCCCGAAATTTAGGAAATTGAACTTTCAATCATAATAATAATAATAATAATAATAATAATAATAATAATAATAATAATAATAATAATAATAGCTTTATTTTACCTGGCAGAGTTAAGGCCTTAAGGCCTTGTCTACCACTCAACCAGGTTAAAAAAAAAAATACAAAAGAAAAGTCTTAAATCTAAATTACAATATATATATATATATATATATATATATATATATATATATATATATATATATATATATATAAACGATTACAAGTTATGAATACAATAACAATTAATATTTATAATGTATTTTGATTTACTCTAAATTTAACGAATTAAATATATAATATGTACAAGATATATAAAAAAACGAGGAAAAGATTAATGACATAGTATAAAATTAAATAAATAGAGAAAAATTAATTATTAGACAACAGGTAACTGTATAAGCGTGACTTAAAGGTGCCAAGTGTGCGGCAACCCCTGATATCATGGTACCATTGCTGTAAGACAGAACGCACTATTGTGCAAAAAAATAATTTACTTATTTTAACTATGAATTGAGGGAAGTAGATTATATAGGGAATGATTGGAAAACATTAGCTCGGGATAGGGATGTGTGGAGAGCTTATGTCAGCACGACGATGAAAGTAAGGGTTCGACAGTGCTAGTGATTTGGTTAAATAGCACTGGTCAACATGATTTTTGTCTCATGAGTACCAACAGTTTTACTTAATGCAGTTTTTTTATCGTGTTTTCAATTATATATTCGGAATTTCTCCATCACCCACAGTTTTTTATTTCTATTTCAATTAATGGATTTAAATAATTATTTTTTTAATAAAGGTTTTTTCGTCCATTTGTCCATTGTAAATTAAAACCAAATGAGCTAACTCAAATGATTTCAGCTATGGAAAAGAGATATCAAGGCAAATGGAATCCTAATATGCTGGCCGATTATTGTTGGACCATCAAGAGGGATTCTCCACAGGCGAAATATAGCAGAAAATCATTTCTTACTTTTTAGGTGAGTCCGAATGTTCGTATATTGTGTAGTTACGAATTTAGAAAATATTAAAGTGTTTGAAGTTATAAATTCCTATCTCTCGGAAACCTTGCGTGATGGAGAAAAACTGATATCATATTTGAATCCAGGAGAACAAATACATATGAATGGCATCCGAACAGAAAGAAGAAAAGAGGAACACCAAGGTTAACATGGAAGGAAAACATGAAGACAGAAATGCAAGCTAGAGGGATAAGCATCGAAGATGCCCAAGACCGTAGGCTTTGGAGGTTTGGCACGGGAAGACGGCTGCAGCTGTAAAAACCCGAAGATAGATAGAGATAGATAGAGAGAACAAATACTATCAGGTTCATATATTTTTCTTTCTGAGACAAAAAAAGTTTCTTTTTTTGTTGCTCAGTGTTATTTGAAACTATTCCTGATAACGTTAGTATCTCACTAAGACTGTTGAACCTGAGTTTGATGGCCGTGAAGATACAAGATCTCAATACATCTCTTCCTGAGCCATGTTTTCCAATCTTTCCCTGAATTAATTATTCTTACACCTCATTCTTAGCCTACCTACTGGCACTTTCCCTCTGGCTCTCCCCTAATGCATTCCTCTTACGTGCCACATGAACTGCTCAACATACATTTCTATAGATGAGACTTTATTTAATTTCTGTCTGGACTTCATTCTTGATTTTAAGTGAACACGTGTATTTTTACATTTATAAATAGGATCTTCTGAGGGAAAACGCCCAGTTGGTAGACCAAGAATGAGGTGGGAGAATAACATTAACTTTGGTTTGAGGGAAATAGATTATACAGGGAATGATTGGAAAACATTAGCTCAGGATAGGGATGTATAGAGAGCTTATGTCCGCGAGACCATGAACCTACGGGTTCGATAGTGCCAGTCAGAAAGTAAATAGGATCTTCTTGGTGATAATAAAAATATATTATACATCTTATCAATAAAATCCAAATCACCAAACCAAAATACTAAAATAGTCAACGCATTTCGATACCTAGACAATCACGAGTAATGCCACGAGTGATTTCCAATTTGTCTAGAGGATATGCAAAATGAAGAGTGACATTTGTTAGGACTATTTAACGAATTAAATTAAGCAGTTTACTCAAAAGTCATTATTTAAATATAATTACCGGTATTTTAGAATATTTATATATTTAATGTTAACGGTGATGTTTGAAAACAAATGAGAAATGTTTGGTTATGTTTCATTTGTTCATCACTGCAACTTGATCATACTACTATCTATTGCCAAATAGGATCGCAATATTGTAAGAATGCACCCTAATGGAGAAAAAATGAAACACATCAAAATCTATATTATAACCATCATTATAGGTTATTAGATCTTTTTTTTTCGAAATCAACTCGTTAAAATCAGTATTTAAAAACACAATTATTGAACACACAGTTATCAAATGAGTAGGTCGAAGGGATCTGTTCTTTTATTGGCTATATTCAACGTTTTGTTAGAGTCAGTCCCTGCATAATAATGCTCTGGCCTGTTCAGAATATAAAATAGGAGTAGCTGTCGTTATTTTGGTAATCAAAATTCGATAATTATCGAGGTGAAACACGACTGTGATTGGTTGTAAAACAAAATTAATTGAAACGTGATTGGTCATTATTACCCGTTTAAGAAATGAGCGCAGTTGTTGACGGAGGGCACTGCAGTCGTGTTTATGCAGGAATAGAACACGTGACACTGCTATCTACGAGCGCAGAGGGGAATGGGACGTTAGACGCTGACAGTGTACACTGCCTTATATGACGTCACGTGTAACAACAAAGAGAGGTTCGTAATTCTTCCGCCTGCAGAGATATTTTGAATGACTAATAACTCCCATTTGGGGCATGAATTAAATAGTCACTATAAAGACTAGTCTTGATAATGATAGCCTCCCCATCGAAACATGTTGACTATTTTAATATTTTGGTCTTGTGATTAGGCTTTTATTGATAAATGTGTAACACATATGATTTTTTGTTACTTACTTACTTACTTACTCACTGGCACTATCGAACCCGTAGGTTTATGGCCGCACGGACATAAGCTCTCCATACATCCCTATCCTGAGCTAATGCTTTCCAATCATTCCCTGTATAATCTACTTCCCTCAAATCATAGTTTTGGTTGAATTGTTTAATTTTGACAGGGGAGGGGATGCTCGTTCACATATTAGCGGTTGAGGGAAGCCCGGACACCAAAAAGTTTGAAATCTTAGATTAGGCAGTGAAGTAGTAGTTATCTAGGAAATGCACGTGTTTGTGTATAGGAAACTCTGGGAATCTGGTCTCCTGCAGGGAACACATCGTTATATGCACTTCATTAAATCTAAACCCCCATCCCCTTCTTCTTTCCCTCATTCTCGCAGTAGTTTCATCGATTTTACATTTAAATAAATAACATTGGCAAAGCTGTTGCACAATTTGTTGGTTCCTAGTCTCTCTGTGTATAAAGGTCTTACAATTGTGTTGTATGTAAAAGATGGGATGATGTTTACATGCTCTGGTGTATCCCCGAGTGTCGCCATTTTCTATATTTGACGACTTTGCGCAGTTGGTGCTTTCTGTTCATTGTTATTTGCTTGTTCTTTGAACAACATTACGTAAAGAACGTTTTATATCTTCTGTAGTGTTCCATTTTAGTACACGCGGGCATAAAATGTTGTAGGTATTCATATTCTCTTTAAATTTACTTCCGTTTTTTTTGCTATTTATATTTTTATTTCAGTTTTGTTTTGGGGTACTTGGAACATCTTTGGTTTTATGGGATCTAGGATCATTGAATGTCTAACAGCAGGCAGTGTATTTATTGGGGAAAGGATTTTTTCCGATTGAGGGCATTTCCGTCCCGCGCCGTCGCCGTAGCCGAGCGGTTAAGGTAGGAAGCCTTGGCGCAGAGCTACGGGACTTGCTCTGGTTCGAGTCTCCATGGGGGAAGAAATTTTCTCATGGTATTTCGGCCAGTATGGGACCGGTGCCCACCCAGCATCGTGAGGCAATTGGGTAGCTACAATAAGTAGCGGCTCCAGGTTGAGGAACCAGCTATAACGGCTGGGGGGCTCGACATGCTAACCACATGTCACCCCTACACTGGCTGTTGATCATCTACCTCTGTGATTGACACATGTGGATGTGAAGGGCCAGCAGCCGGCTGGTAAAAGGGCAACCGCTGAAAAGTGGAAAGACCCTCAATCGGAATCGGGTATTTCCACTTTTCAGCGGTTGCCCTTTTACCAGCCGGCTGCTGGCCCTTCACATCCACATGTGTCAATCACAGAGGTAGATGATCAACAGCCAGTGTAGGGGTGACATGTGGTTAGCATGTCGAGTCCCCCAGCCGTTATAGCTGGTTCGGGGAAAGGATTTTAAGGTGCAAATTTTGGTAGTAAAAAGGGGGGGAAAGGTTGCGAAAACACATTGAAAAATGTGCTAAAAAAGGTGCTGCTGAAATAATTTAATTAAGATATTGACTTAGGCTTTCACGGCCGGAGTTATTATGATGATCTTCTAGAAGATTTCCGGGCTGTTGGCCGTGGTCTTGAGGCTTGTAGTTCCCCGACGTTTCGCCAGAGACTGCGTCCGGCATCCTCAAGGGTTGTCTTGAGGATGCCGGATGCAGTCTCTAGCTAAAACATCGGGGAACAACAAGCCTCAAGACCATGGCCAACAACCGGAAAACTTGTACATCATCATAATTTAATTAAGGTTTTAAACCAGTTACACAAGTCAGAATGAGGTGGGAGAATAACATTAACTATGATTTGAGGGAAGTGGATTATAAAGGGAATGATTGGAAAGCATTAGCTCAGGATCGGGATGTATGGAGAGCTTATTTCCGCACGGCCGTGAACCTACGGGTTCGATAGTGCCAGTGAGTAAGTAAGTACCAGTTTATACAAACTCAATTTCTATAACATGCATATAATTTTGCACCAAAGTTTTCTTCTTTATAGAGTCCTTAAGGGGTAATTCATAGTTCTTTAGTTTATTGCAATATTTACTTCGCAGACAGAACATCGAAGAATGATGCCATCAGTTTTGATAAAATTGCGTTTTGAAAGAAAATTCTTTGTGGATAGCTGGGGTGGCATACAAATTATACTTTCTTTACATTCGCAATGTTATTGTTGTGAAAACACCGTTGTAATACTAATAAAAATGTCAACCGCTGTGGTCTCGGGGTTAGGTAGGTTGAGCGTGCTGCCTGCTCACGCAGCGCGGCATGGGTTCGATCCCCGGTCGGGACGGTTTTTCTGGGTGAGGTTTTTTATCGGGGTTTTTCCTCACCTGTAAGACAAATGTCAGGGAAAACTTTACGGCTTCAAACGGTCCCCGCCGCGAAAATCGTTTATGGCCATCGCAAATATCATCATTCATATTCATCTTAGGCTTACGCTTAGGATGAGGGACTCTTCCTGGCGCAACCATTATCATAATCACCCATCATATGCATCGGGGCGGCCAACCGTTAAAATCCCGCCTTACAGGCGCCCCAACCTCCGAAGAGAAAGAAGTGGGTTACAAGTACCGTCATGCCGAGAGAGAGAAAGGGGAAACCAGGAATTGTTCGAAAAAGAAAACCTGGGGCATTTGGGAAAAAAAAATACTAATAGAAATACGTTGTGGTTGAGACTAGTAAAACACAGCCAATAAACAGTCGGTAGATAGAAAACTGTTAAATTATTGCCAGTACTAACTGAACTTATTTTAAACTGTTACAGCAACACTTTTGAAATTTAAATTTGACTTCACAGCTGCAGATTGGGCATTGTTGCTGGATTTAAATTACTGGTGGTTTATATAAATTATATTTTAATATTTATTATTTACTATTGTTAACTTCACACTGCAGATTGGTCATGATTTCTGCGGTATAAATTACATAAATTATATTTTAATAATTATTTAATATAGTTGACTTCTGATTGAGATTTTAAAAAGCTCTTCGAAGAAGAAAAATGTACATTTTTCTGTCCAATCTTTTAAAAACGCGCAGACGAGTGGAGGAAAAGGTTCTGAAACACAAAAAAAAAGTAAAAAGGGCGAAATGTAGTAATCTCACGAAAATGTGCAAAAAGGTGCAACAAATTGTGTTCATTTCGCTACATTTCATCTCCAAAATACATATATTGAACTATTGGTATGAAAGCAGCTATATTTTTGGAAAGGTGCCGCATCTGAAAACCCCTTCCCTAGTAATTATAGTAGAAATAGTAATAATAGTGGTTGATATAATTAGTTGAAGCAAGATTAACTTGGTCTAGTAACTCCTAATAAAATGAAGAGGCTATGGCTCAACAATGTGCTACGTCATATAAGTAGATAGATAGATAGATAGATAGGCCAAGATAGAAATGTGGTAATAGTTGTATTTGTTTAATCCTACAATCAAATTTTAACAAGTTGTACAAATGTATGGGATTTGCTATCTTAATTCGGTTTCGGATGATCCACTAGTTTGAGTAATTATGTTCTTCTTCTTCGTCTTCCTTTCCAGGATTAGGTCAATGCGACCTGTTCCGGTCTCAAGTCCATCGTTTTCTTGGCCGTCCCAAAAATCTTTTTCCATGTGGTTTGTAGGCATTGATCTTTTTGGGTAATCTTGTATTGTCCATTCTGTCTAAATGTTCTTTCCATTGGTATTTGTGCTCGTCTAGTTTATCGAGTATTGAAAATATCTCCAGTTCATTTCTTATTGATTCATTGTGTAATCTATCCATGCGTGTACATCCTTTTACGGATCTTAAACATTTAATTTCAGTGGCTTGAATATGTGAGATATTTTTTTGTAAGTACCCAAGATTCAGATCCATATAAAGTAACAGGGACAGCCATAATTTTATAAAACCTGAGCTGAGTTTCTCTTCGAGTCTTTCGGAGGGTCTCAAGTGCGAATTATATTCCAGTCACTAACTAACTCACTGGCACTATCGAATTCGTAGGATCATGGCCGCATGGACACAGGCTGTCCATGCATTTCTCTCTTGAGCTAATGTTTTCCAATCATCCCCTGTATAATCTATTTTCCTTAAATCATGGTTAATGTTATTCTCCCACCTCAACAGCAGTCAGAATAATTTTCCCAGTAGGGATGTTGCCAAACTTCTCCTAAACTGTGTCATGGACCTTGAATACTGAATAATGTAAGGTTAATTAATACTTCTTCACATTTAAATAGGTCTAATTACACTGATTGACTTTTACTATTTGCTTAATAATATTTATTTCACCACTCCGTGCTACAGTGTTCATGTTGAGTTGACAACACTGGACTGCAAGTGCAAATAACCTGTCCCCCAAGGAGGCTCAAAATTGTGAGTAGTGGGAGGGGTGAAATAAAAGAGAGAAGTAGGAATGCAGAGGGAAATGATTTACGGAGGCAGATAAGGAATTAGTGTTTAGTTCGCATATCTTACGGGGGCACAGATCCGTCGGTCAGACTATAGTTGTCTTCATATTTCTTCACTTCTGGTCTTATCTTTACGAGACTTGTCTTTTAAATTGAATCTCTAAATTAGTTTCTCCATAAGTTTAATAACCTGCCACCTGTTACAACTTCTTGCCCTCATTTTATATAAAATAATAGCTTTTGTCTCTAAATTACGTTAACTCGAAAAAAAAGAGAATAAAAGAGAAGAATACAATGTGCTGTAATTTGGCAAGATGACCACAGTACCGTAAAATTAAACCTTTCTGTTATTTGTTTTGCTACTAGTGGAATTTTTTTTTCTGTTTAAGACAGGCCAATGCTGTTCTGTATTTATTGTGCCACGCTAGTGAACACCATCTAGCTGTGAAATACAGAAGTAATTTGAAATTACAAGACAAGCCATTTAATACAGTAATAACACAATCGAAACTTGCTACAACTTGCTGTACATTTCGTTTTATTTCAGTAGTTTGCAGCCCTATTTTGTAATTCTTACATTGCAATGCTTATCCCGGATTAATCTCGCATGTAAGCTTTATTCGTACCATAATTCTTCGTTTGGTACAGAACTCTTGAATTTATGTATAGGCCTAGTCTTAATAAAATTTAGAGCTCACATCTTACTTACAATTTATTTTTGGCTAATGCCATTAGGTTGTCTTTCATGGCATTTCTGGGTTTCTCCCTGGCATTGGCGGAATTGTAATCCATTTCTTGGGTAGGGGTATCTGGAAGGATGAGTTACGTTACCCCGATAATATGGTGGGTGACAATTATTATTATTATAATTATATAAAATTTTCCTCATTAGTAGATTTCCACAAGGACAAAGTGATACAGACAATTAATTTTCAAAATTGATTAAATACATTTTGTGAATACATTAAAAAATTTCAAATTGTAATTTAAGTACATTCGATAAAGTAGAAATTTTGTAAACATGGTTTCTTAAAATTGATCCTCTAATGGCAGCGATGGCAATTTTAGAAAGATACACCCTGTCCAAATCTAAGAAATTCCAAAATTTAGCTAAGAATCCTGGTATAGTAAATCTTGCACCAATCATCAATGCTGTGACAGTTATACTATCTAATTGGTATTTATCTTTGTAATAGACAACAGTTCGCTCATATATGACTTTCTGATAATGAAGTGCCAGGAGAATCCTTAACCTAAACTGAAGCTAAATCCCAGTCATGAACAACCTCAGGAATAATTACCTTAAGGAACATTTCCTATGGTCTGACCCGGAATAGAACTCGGGATCTCATGAACTGTAGTCAGAAGTTCTGACCTCTGGCTTATGAGGCTGGAAATTCAATGAATCTGTCTTACCCAAAGCTCCTTATAGCAATACTATTTTAATTTATCGAAGTTGATTTTCTCTCTCTCGCTCCCTCTCTCTCTCTCCTTCTCTCTCTCTCTCTCCTCTCTCTCCTTTCTCTCTCTATCTCTCTTTCTCTCTCTATCTCTCTCTTTCTCTCTCTATCTCTCTCTCTTCTCTATCTCTCTTTCTCTCTCTCTCTATCTCTATTTTTCTCTCTTTTTTCTCTCTTTCTCTCTCTTTTTCTCTCTTTCTTCTCGTTAATACAACCTATTCCATTCCTAGGGACATTTACTTGCCCCACAGTACCTAGACTTTCAAGTGACTTCTAAACTGCTTAACAGATCTTCATGAAAATTTGTACATACAGGTTTTCAATTAGAGGGAGTGTTTAATCGCTCTGACGTGCTCTGAAACTATAAGGCGTAGGAATTCACATAAAACGAAAATTTTAAAATCGAAATTTTCGATAATTCACAACGAACTCAGTATATGATGTTAAGTGTACCAAGGTAGGTATTGTCCAAAAATCAGCGACATCCCAGTATTAGAAGTGGGGGTTTATCTGAAATTCGAAATTAAAAATTGACTCTAGCAATCATCATATTCAGTTCGTCGCAATATATACCATACAATTTAATTACCTCTAATTTTATTTTTTCTTATTCAACTAAAATAATATTTAACTAACTAACTCACTGGCACTATCGAACCCGTAGGTTCAAGGCCGCGCGGATATAAGCACTCGATTCATCCCTATCCTGAGGTAATGTTTGCCAATCATTCCTTGTATAATCTACTTCCATCAAATCATAGTTAATGTTATTCTCCCACCCATTCTTGGTCCACCAACTGAGCATTTTTCCTCTGGTTTTACTTCAAGAAACTTCCATGCACGTCTTTCATTCCCCCATACGTGCCACATGTCCTGCTCATCGCAGTCTACGAGACTTAACTATTCTTATTATATCTGGCTTCCTATAAAGACCATGTAGTTCACAGTTTTGTATAGTCTTCTCCATTCACCTGTCTGTTCATCTCTCTTTGGTCCAAAATTGTTTCCTAAGAACTTTATTATCATAGAAGCAGCTGAAATTAGATTTCTGAGAAGTGTGGCTGGTTGCAAACTTCTACATAAGAGAAGAAGTGAAGATATTAGAAATGAGCTAAATATCTTTAAACTCTTAGATAGAATAAAAGAATCTAGAAAAAACTGGAAAGAACATGTTCAAAGAATGGATGATGATCGCATTCCCAAAATTATACTTAAATACAAACCAAAAGACGCAGGAATGTTGGTAGACCGAAGAAGAGATGGATCCAACTTTTGAATGAGAATCTATGAGACCGGAACAAGCCACATGGGCTTAATCCGTGATTGATGATGATGATGATGATGAAGAACTTTATTCTCAAATACTCACAATCTCCTTTCCACCATTAAAGTAAGAATCCATATTTCCCATCCATATAATATAACTGGTAGAATAATAGTTTTATGTATTTTAGTTTAACGTTTCTTGAAAGGAGCTTGGACGTCAGTAGTCTCAGTAATGCAAATAGCATGCATATCCAGAATTGAACCTATGTCTAATTTCTTTGTGCACCTCATTCCTATTTGTGATTACCTTTTCTAGGTATTTGAATTCAGCCACTTCCTCAAAATTTCACTCATTTTTTATTAAGTGTCCATTTCCATTATATAATGTATTTCTATGTGTGACCATATATTTAGTTTTATTGATGTTTACTTTCAGTCCCAATTTATTAGTGTTACTCAGTAGTATGTGCGTGTTGTCCTTTAGTGTCTCTTGGCTATCGCCCAACAGTACAACATCATCAGCATAAACTAACAGCTTGTTAATACCATTGAGTTGTTTACTTTCTTCATCCTCTGATGGCATGCTCTAGTACAAAATTAAAAATTAAATTATAGAGGATAATTAATAGTGCATCTTCTTGCTTCAACCCATCGTGGATTTCGAAAGTATCCGAAAACTAAAATTATATATATATATATATATATATAGGCGTAGCAGCGCACGCCGAGTATTAGCTAGTAATTTTACAATTTTATATTATAATTTTAATATTATGTAAAATTCCCTTTAGAGAGAAAACTATATATCCATGGCCGGGAATCGAATCTGGAGCTTCCAGTTCTTTAGCAGGAAGGTTAACCACAAGTCCAATATGCCGGTTATGTTCGTGAGTATGCAATACTCTTATAATAGTGCATTGCCGTCCATCTCTCTAGTTTAATTACAACCGATATCGACGAGGGTTTTATTCCATATGTAATTACAATTTTGTCTTTACAAGGGATTTTAATGTCGCTCGTGTAATAACCTGTTAAATAGGAACATCATAGACAATGGTCTAAAATAATTAATAACCCTTATAATTATTCATATCACATGAGGGGGTGGTGGTACTCTATTCCTTTAGAATACAATCCCTTTATACAAACTCAATCCCCCTATTAATTAGGGACCAGGTAGATAATTTGCTGGGTATAAGCCTACTCATTGTCCGATATCTCTCCATAATTATAGAAACGTTAAGCCAGACTTCCTACCCCTGTAACCTCTACTGTTACTCCTCAATAGATGTACAGTGGGTGGTATTGTTACAAAGTGGTCACTAGCTTTTGTTCTTATATAGAATATAGGCACTTTGCTATCATTATGTAAGAGAGTGATTCGTATCCTGACTGGTTCATCATATGACTCTCATTGAATGATACATTATTTTAAATATTTATAGTGACTATTTAACTCATGCCCCAAATGGGAGTCAATGACCAATCACGTTTCAATGATTTCTGTTTTACAACCAATCAGAGTCGTGTTTCACCAAATATTTATCAGTGTTATAATTACCATATTAAAGAAAGCTCCTCCTTACAATATTGCGTTCCTTTGGCAATAAATAGTATGATCTGGTTGCAGTGATAAACAAAAGAAGCGGTAGAAGCGTACCTATCGTTTCTCATTTGTTTTCAAACATCGCCGTTTACATTAAATATATAAATATTTTAAAATAACTATCGTTAAATAATGATTTGTGAGTAAACAGCTTAATTTTATTCGTTAAATAGTCCTAACAAATGCCACTCTTGATTTCCAAATTCTCTAGATAAATTCACTCCTCACTTCGTGAGTCGTGAATTTATCGATAATTTGGAAAACACTCGTGGCATTACTTACGATTATTTAACTCATGTCCCAAATCCCAAATGGTAGTCAATGACCAATCACGTTTCAATGAATTCTGTTTTACACCAATGGCAGTCGTGTTTCACCTCGCTCTTTATTGATTCCTCTTTATCAGCTCCTGCTTTTGTGATAAGAAAGCTCCTCCTTTTTTAATATTCTGAACAGGTTAGACATTATTTTTCTCCAACAAATACATTGAATATAGCAAATAATGAATATAGTAAAGTAAAGTGATCCCACAACAGGCCCGGAGGCCCTTGGGGTAGTAGGAGGTTAAGGCTCCCACTTTTTCTAGACAATCGGCACTTTATGTCAGCCCTGCGTGACGGCCGTCTTTACCCCCAGAACAAGCGTCTGGTACTCATTTCCGTTAGAGGCTGAGTCGACCCCAGGGCCATAATGCCGCCAAGGTTTGGGTCAGTTTAAAAATCCTGATCCCAACGGGACTTGAACCCTCGACCCTCCGGCTTTTAGCTCAATGCCTTAACCACTACGCTACGGCGTGCCCCATAATGAATATATTCAGTGATTTTACTGTGTTGTTTATTCAAAATATAAATGATTAACCTATAATGTTGATTATAATAGTTTGATGTGTTTCATTATTTCTCCACTAGAGTTCATTCTTACAATATTGCGATCCTATTTGGCAATAAGTAATATGATCGAGTTTGCAGTGAATATACATAACCTCACTTTTCTAATTTGTTTTCAAACATCGCCGTTTACATTAACTATATATATATTTTAAAACACCGGCAACTATATTCAAATAATTATTTTTTAGTAAAGAGCTTAATTTTATTCGTTAAATAGTCCTAACAAATGCCACTCTTGATTTCCAAATTCTCTAGAAATAAATTCACCGGAAATCACTCGTGGCATTACTTCTTATACCCCAAATGGGAGTCAATGACCAATTACGTTTCAATGAATTTTGTTTTACAACCAATGATAGTCGTATTTCACCTCGCTCTTTATCAATTTCCCTTTATCAGCTCCTGCTTTTGTGATAAAGAAGCTCCTCCTTTTTAATATTCTGAACAGCCAGAGCTTTATTTTGCAGTGACTGGCTCTCCAATAAATACATTGAATATACGTAGGAAATAATGAACTGATTCCTTCGTACTACACTTTGATAACGGTGTTTTTAAATAATGATTTTACTGTGTAAAAACATTAATTATTAACCTGTAATGTTGGTTATAATATACAGTTTGATGTGTTTAATTTGTTTTCTCTAGAAAGGCGCATTCTTACAATATTGCGATCCTTTTTTCCAATAAAATTAATAATAATGATCAGGTTGCAGTAAATGAACAAATGAAACGTAATCATACATTTCTGATTTGTTTTTAAGCATCGCCGTTTACATTAAATATATACATATTTAAAAATAACTATATTTAAATAAATGATTTTTGAGTAAACAACTTAATTTTGTTTGTTAAATAGTCTTAACAATTGCCACTCTTGATTTCCAAACCCTTTAGATAAATGATTTGGAAGTCAATCGTGACATTACTTATGATTATGAGTAGCCTAAATGTAATTATAAGTAATGTTTTACTTACCAAGTAAGTGTTGATATTACAATAAAAAGTGGCTCTCAGTTTACGAGTAGCTTCCAGAAATAATGTTAATGTTTGTTTGAAAATGGTTACTGATCGGCATATCCTGATTTATATTAGTAGCAAATTCCAATATGGGAAAATGACATAGTGAGAGAATAAGAATGAGATGTTTTGTAATTCGGTATGTTTAATATTTCGTTGAACTGAGATTTAGTGTTGACGTTATCATTACAGGATAAAATACGAAAGCGAGTTAACAGATATCTGAGATTAGAAATTATTCAATAGATGCCCTTACATGGTGACGCCTTCGAATATTACAAATAGGCTATACCTAACGCAAGCGTTTATTAACAGACTATATCTTGCTTCACAGTTCAGTATTCAAGACAGTTAATAGGATTGTTTTATATAAAAGGAACCAAACACCAAACAAGTGAATCTGAGCAAAACCTTTCCTAAAATATTTTCATTGCAAAAAATAAAGTATTTTTAAGTGTAAATTAATGAGTCATTTTTTAACATCTTAACTCATATTTTATGTTTCTTCAAACACGGGAACTAGTTTTCGAGAAAAGGATCTCTCTCATTTTCAACCGACATTATGACTACCAGATTTTCCAATAACGTTGCCATCTGGTGTTTATTTGATGACCTTTGAGATGAGGTCATGTTCATCAGGAATCTTGAAATCCATGGATCTAAATTTGTTCTTCTGAATATATATCTTCTTCCAAATTGCCAATTCTAAAGGTTTTTCCAAATGTTTTAAAAGTAGGGCTTCTTTTTTTAATTTTATGATTCTCCAAAACTATGTGCTGCAGTAGCTGATTTTTCAATTTCACCATTTTTAATATTTCTGAAGTGTTTCTTAGTGCGAGTGTCCAAATTTCTTTTTGTTTTTCCTATGTATACTTTATTGCAGTCCTTACAATTAATTTGATAAATTCCGGATTTTTGGCCGTCTGGGGTGTTCAATTTATTAGTTATTAATAGATTACCAAGGCTAAATTTATTTATCTGTGCCAATGTAATATTGAATTTGTTGATTTTTTTTAAATTTGTTATGTATTTCAGGATGATACGTAATTTTCTTAAATTGTTTTCCTTTCTTTGAATCAGATTGCAGGGTAGTGAATTCTTTTAATCTTTTTTGTTGTCAGAATTTCTTTAATTTATTTACAATTTAAATGGTTTTGGAAAAGAAATAATTGATGTCGGTTGAAAATGAGAGAGATCCTTCTCTCGAAAACTAGTTGCCGTGTTTCAAGAAACATAAAATATGAGGTAAGATGTTAAAAAATGACTCATTAATTTATGAATTAAGAACCTCCTAATGTTATTTCCCGTATTTAACTATGAATTTTTAAGTGTATTTACTGTGACTTTCAGTACATGTATATTAATATATTCAATAAATATAACTTATGATATATACTTATTTTTATTCATTTTATTATAAGAATGGCTGTAGAAAATATCAAAAACTTAAATTCAATTCAGAGTGCTTGGTTCATTTTATACAAAAGGAACCCTATATCTTTGTTTATCCATGATTATAAATATGAGGTTTAATTTGTACATTTTTAAACGTTTATTTCGAGTAAAAAATAATTTTAGCAGTCTCTATTTAGACACAATGTCCATGACTCTCCTACACATAGTAATTATACAAGACTATGTGAGAGCAAAAGTGGTGGCAGAGGGAGTAGTTTGATCAATAACGTTTTTTAATTGACAAATTAATTCCACTAGACCATTCTTTTATGGTAACCATTTCCTCAACCATTTCCTCTTGAAATTACAAACTGTAAAATCGTTTTGGATATTTCTGATACTAATATTTGTCTTACAGATAAGGAAAACTCCCGAAAAAAAATCATCCGGGAAACTTATCCCGACCGTCCAAGAAAATGGGTGGTTTGAAAATATTGTTTGTAGACCTTAACATTCCATTCGGATTACAAAATAAAAGGGATATGATGGTAAAGAATACAGCCCAGATTTGTATGCGAAATGTATGTTTCTCTTACGCATTAAAAATTATGTGGAAATCATTTACATGTCAAATGGCCCCTTCACAGACAATTCAAGCGGTATTTGATAATGCATAGAAATGCGCATTCCTGGGGAAAATGCTTATTTTAGGTTTTTAATGCATAAATGCATAATTTACTCGTAATGGTGGTATGGAATTATAATTTTCCCTTAAGCTAATTACAAATAATTAATTACGTAATTATTATTTCATATTTTTAATTAATAAAGTCTCTGCAATCAATTGAATATAACTAACGTGTAAATTTACATCCGTGTAAGAGGGGAATTGAGAAATATATTACTTAATTAAGATTAAAATCGAAACTAGGGAATCCCCACGATCTGTCATAAAGACGAAGGAGCTTCATACAAGAAAACCTCATGAAACCCTTCCTTATGTACTGAAACAGTCAGGAATAAGGTATGATTACACACAAAACAAATAATTTATTTGATTTTATTACAATCTGTTTTTTCATATTTAGGGTGCATATTTTTTATACTTTTCAAGCATATTTAGTACTTTATTTTGATACAAATCCGTTCTCTAGCAATGACAATATTATGAATTCAAGAAAAAATGAATCATCATCATCTGCATTCATGGATTAGGTCTGTTGACCCGTTCCGACTTCAGCCCATCTCTTTCTAGGTCTGCCCACATCTCGGGTGCCTTTAGGTTTGTATTTTGTTATTTGTTTTGGATATCTATCTTCATTCATTCATTCTGTCTATGTGTTGCTTCCATTTTTGTCTATATGTATCCATTTTATCAGTTATTGCAAATATTTCAAGTTCCTGTCTTATTTCTGTGTTCTTGATTCTGTCTTCCTTAGTGCACCCTTTAACAGATCTCAAAAATTTCATTTCTGCCGCTGTCATCCTACTTAGATCTTGTTTTTTATGTATCCAGGCTTCAGAACCATAGAGCAGTACCGGTACTGCCAACATTTAATAAAATTTCAATTGGGTCTCTCTTGTTGTTTTGTTATTTAGTGTTCGTTTTATCGTACCACATATTCCCTGGAATTTTGCTATTTTATTATTTATATCATTATCATAATTAAATGAAATATCACATCCTAGATAATTGAGATGGTTCACCTGTTCTATGATTTTGTTTCCTATTACTATTTTCGATCTGATTTGATTTTTCCCTTGGAATGCCATTACCTTAGTTTTTTTTCTATGGATATTTCGAGATTATATTGTTCACATATATTATGTAGTTTAAAAATATACCATTAAATAATAATGATGAGAAAATATTACAGGAAATGTTGCTATAATTATTAAATACTAGGTAATACTCGGCGTGCGCTGCTACGCTTAATAAATAAATGTGTTTGTATGTTTAGTTGAATAAGTAAGAAGAAAATATTATAAATTTATATCGTAATTATTTTAGATGCCCCGTGCTGATTACCCGGCGTTGCCCGGGAATCTACTTATCCCAATCTTCTTGGCATAAATGAGCTGAAAGACAAAAATGGTTATTGTGAGTTTTCCGTAAAAGATAGACATACTATGTCGCGGCTTTTTTATAGATTTTTTTGAGATATTCAATTCTTTGTACATTAATTTGGTGTATATGTTTTGGTTTAGGCAGCGTAAGCCATTTAACCGTCCAAGAAGTTCTGAAATTACAGGTTTTTTTCTTCAAAGGGTGATTTTTAAGGGTGAAGGGGTTAAGTATTACAACTCCCGTATAGCCTAAAACCTTCCCCTCAAACTCCTGAACATTTTGCAAAAAGTCCCATCACAATCGGAAGAGCATAAAGGACAAACAGATAGTCAGACATGCATTCATTCATTTTTATATAGATCTTCTTCTACTTCTTCATCAAACCAAGTGTTAGGCCTATAGGCCTGTTACTATCTCACTGATGAATTTTGTATCCAGCGTTTCCTTGGACGGCCCAGATATCTCTTCCCTGTTGGACAATAACGAAGCATGGTCTTGGGAACTCTATCTGAACTCATTCGTCGGAAATGATTCATCCAGTTGTTCTGGTATCTCTGTATGTATTCAGTGATCGGTTCTAAACGTAGTTCCTTAAAGATGTCATCATTGCGTTTGTGATCCCATTTGGTCTAACCTGCTGTATATTTCATGAATCTCATTTCACTAAATGTTATCTTGCTCTCTTCTCACTTTCGTCAAAGTCCTTGCCTCACTGCCGGGATGCCGTAGCAAAGTGCAGGTCTTGCTAAGGTTTTCTATAACCATACTCTGGTATCGTCCACCGCTGTGGTCTCGAGGTAGCGTGCTGCCTTGTCACGCAGCGGGCCCGGGTTCGATCCCCGGTCGGGGCAGTTCTGGGTGAGGTTTTTATCGGGGTTTTCCTCACCTGTAAGACAAATGTCAGGAAAACTTTAAGGCCCAAACGGTCCCCGAAATCATATGGCCATTATCTTTATCATCATCATCATCATCCTTCACCGGTGTGGAAAGCAACGGGAAGCTACCACACCTACACAATTCCCTAGTAAAGCTGTGAGCATAGCATGAAAATGCTATGATTGCAGTGAAGGACCTGCCTTCGGGCAGAATTACTATGGATGGACTCTGGTATCTATCTGGACTAACGAAGGTTTCATTAACGAATTTATTATTTCCAAGGTTTTATTAAAATGAATAATTGTATTTGCTATGTCTACTTCAGTCCACCGCTGTGGTCTCGAGGTAGCGTGCTGCCTTGTCAAACAGCGGGCCCGGGTTCGATCCCCGGTCGGGGCAGTTTTTATGGGTGAGGATTTTATCGGGGTTTTTCCTCACCTGTAAGACAAATATCAGGAAAACTTTAAGGCCCAAACGGTCCCCGAAATAATATGGCCATTATCATCATCCTCATCCTTATCATCATCATCATCATCATCCTTCACCGGTGTGGAAAGCAACGGGAAGCTACCACACCTACAATTCCCTAGTAAAGCTGCAAAGCATAGCATGAAAATGCTATGATTGTAGTGAAAGACCTGCCCTCGGGCAGAATTACTATGGATGGATGGATGTCTACTTCATCTAAATATGTTAATGTGTATCCAAGGTAGGTAAATGAATTTACTCTTTCCGGTATTTTTGTATCTATACAAAATTTGCTACCTGCAGGGTATTTTTCATAAGTAATGCCACGAGTGATTTCCAAATTATCGATAAATTCACGAATCACGAAGTGAGGAGTGAATTTATCTAGAGAATTTGTAAATCAAGAGTGGCATTTGTTAGGACTATTTAACGAATAAAATTAAGCTGTTTACTCACAAATCATTATTTAACTATAGTTATTTTAAAATATTTATATATTTAATGTAAACGGCGATGTTTGAAAACAAATGAGAAACTATAGGTACGCTTCTACTGCTTCTTTTGTTTATCACTGCAACCAGATCATACTATTTATTGCCAAAGGAACGCAATATTGTAAGGAGGAGCTTTCTTTAATATGGTAATTATAACACTGATAAATATTTGGTGAAACACGACTCTGATTGGTTGTAAAATAGAAATCATTGAAATGTGATTGGTCATTAACTCCCATTTGGGGCATGAGTTAAATAGTCCTTGAAAAGCCATTACTTTTGTTTTCTCTATATTGATTTTCATATTATATTTGATGGCTATTTTGTTAAAATTATATACTTAATATTGTAATTCGTCCTCTGAGGGTATCACTAGTGCTACATCATCTGCGAAAATTCACGTATATAATTTCATATTTCTATTCAATTGTATATGCCCATGGCGTAGTTCTCTCCATTCATTATCTAATTCATGTATATGATAAAAGTGGTGATAGAGGGCATCCTTATCTTACTCCTGTATGAATTTCCTGCCCTTGTGATAATTTATTGTCACTTCTTATTGCAATTAAATTATATTTGTACAGGTTATATATATTCATAAGTACTCACTTCGTGAGATGTGAAATTATCGATAATTTTGAAATCAAGAGTGGCATTTGTTAGGACTATTTAGCGAATAAAATTAAGGTTTACTCACAAATCATTATTTGTCTATAGTTATTTTAAAATTTTATATATTTAATGTAAACTGCGATGTTTGAAAACAAATGAGAAACGATTGGTACGCTTCATTTGCTTCTTTTGTTAATCACTGCAACTAGATCATATTACTTATTGCCAAAAGATCGCAATATTGTTAGAATGCACTCTTGTGGAGTAATTTATAACCAACATTATAGGTATTAACAAGTGAATGATGACAAATCAAGAGCTTCAGAACATTTGTATGCTACTACTACGTATATGTATTAATGGATTTCTGATATTCTATGATGTAAATATGTCAATTATATTTTTCTGCAATGTCATTTCATGGAAAATAATTCGTTTAAGAAAGTGCAAACAGTGGTTTCTTTTTTTTTTCTGGTATAATCAATTGTTACATATGTTTTTTTCCCTCCATGAGCTATCACCTTGACGTGGTGGTGGGGGGGGGGCTTAATACCCGATGAACCAGACGACCCTACTGGGGAAGATTGACTTAGGTTAATCTTGCTGGTGGGTAAGAGGTGAGGGGAACTAAGTATAGCTCACAACGAAGGAATGGCGTCTGTATCCATATTCGGCGGCCTCATCTTCGTCAAGTCTTCAACGGTC
>JASPKZ010002906.1:0-73807 GCA_030220185.1 Diploptera punctata
GTTATTGGTGGCGGTCGTGATTCTTTCCTTGTTGTTGGTACTCGAGAAGGTTGCGAGCTTTGTGTCACTGTGGAAACACTAGGATCTTGGGATGGTTCTGGCTGAGGTCTATTTTGTGTCGGACCCGGCAGAGGTTGACTTTGTGTTGGAGTGACGGTCACTTCCATTTCGCTTAAGATTGATAATGGATTGGAGACCGGCACTGTAGGCGTCAAGGGCACAGTAGACGCATGTTCTGAAGGAGTTTCTTGTTTCCTCCTTTTGATCTCTTGATCGAGGATTTCAAGAGTCTTTTTTGCTGCTTGCTTAGATCCATTTTTGCTCTTTACATTTTTGTTAGAGGACGATGTAGTGATTTTCAGTCGGTGCTACTGTGTTAGTAGAGGGCTCTATAGGTTTATTTGCTGTATTAAAAACAGCATGTTGTCTGTATATTGAAATTCATTGTTTATAGGTCGATTAAGATTGCCTCTAGATATTTGCATTTACTAGTGGAAGTGGCTTGCGTTTTCCTCGGCACATATGCGTACCATGTCCATGGCCTCCTAGGTCCTTTCGAAGTCTGGGTGGGACTGGAGGTAGCTGCCTATCACAAAGCAGTTTCCTCGAATTTTCTTTGCCATAATTTCGGACTAAGTGCCCGCTTTAAAGTTTTGATCTTTAAGGTAGTTATCAAAATTGTTGAAAACTTCCTCCCAGGCTTCGAGAGGGCCTAACTCCTGGTCCTCATCCTCCATTTCAACGTCACTAGGGATATGGCTAGCTGCCATGGTGCTTGGTGAAGCCAAGACTTAGTTCAAAAATGGGGAACACCAACACTTAACTAGTAGTAAACACAGGTACTTACAATTTGCGTTATCCAATTGACGAAAAACACACACACTATAGGCACACACAGAGCACTAGAGCGCAAGGCTCTGGGGTATTAACGGCCGGAGCCTCACCCGATTTCATGCATTTCACTGAGCGAACACTACGCACAAAAATATTAAACACAAGTCCCAGGATGGAAAAGTCGGCTGGAGCGTAAAGCTGCACACTGTGAAGGTCTGGTCTGTAGGCTGTCACCTCGACGAATGATATGATGGTGAATGTTACCCTAGTAAAGGCTAGAGAATATATTCAATTCCTGCCTAAAGTATTGTCTCAGTCTTCTTTTTTCAAATATCGGATGCCCAGTCAGAAGCATCTGTGTATCTACATCCTTGTCTAACCTTATTATAGGCCTATCTCACTCTACAGCGAGCCCAAATTCTTTAAAGATCAGAAAACTTTTTACAGTTATATCCCAATATATTTTCAACTATGTCTAGCTATATTCATATCCTGGAATATGTTCTCAGATACTAAAGTGTTGTTCAATATTATTTTAATATACATTTCTACAACATAATCATCATATTTAAATATTTAAATTAAACTTAAAATATCCAAAATTTATTTTCTTAATAACATATATTTTTTTATACTAATATGCTACTCTATCTTATCACTTAACTGCAAGACAACTCTAGGGAAACTTTGTAACACGAATTTCCCTCCAGATTGTTTTTTATTTCAGATATTAACTAGATATTTCATTAAAGCTAAATTATTTAAATATAGGCCAGTAATTTCAGATAAAAATATAATATAGAGAAACATAACGAGTTTGGACTTTAATTAATCAAAATTTTATTAGAAATCCAATGATCATATTGTCCACCGTTGTGGTCTCGAGGTAGCGTGGTGCCTTGTCACGCAGCGGGCCCGGGTTCGATCCCAGGTCGGGGAAGTTTTTCTGGGTGAGGTTTTATCGGGATTTTTCCTCACCTGTAAGTCAAATGTCAGGAAAACTTTAAGGCCCAAACGGTCCCCGAAATCATATGGCCATCATCCTTATCATCATCATCCTTATCATTATCATCATCATCGTCATTCTTCACAGGTGTGGAAAGCAACGGGAAGCTACCACATCTACAATTTCCTAGTAAAGCTGCAAGCATAGCATGAAAATGCTATGATTGCAGTGAAGGACCTGCCCTCGGGCAGAATTGCTATGGATGGATGATCATATTAACGAATTGATTCTATTAATTACATAAAAACTCCGCCATTGCCGGTCCCAAGCCCGGATGAGAAAGGAGGAGGGGGAGGAGTAACACCTCGTAAAAAAAACCTTGGTTCAGCTGGCCCGGCTCATAGTACCATGTGAGGGCCCCTTGTCAAGGAACGCTGAAGACCTCAACGGTAATGAAGGCGGAGAGGGATACCCTTAATACGGCAGATTTGGCGGAAGAGGCACCCTACCCTCACTCAGGGAAAGAGAGAGGAACCGCTGCCTTGCGGAGAAGGAGAAACTTCAAAGGCTAAGGGAGCATCCCGTACAGAAAAGCATGCCTGTCCAAGAGGCATTGAGGTGGCAACCCCACCACTGGACTTACCCAACTATAGGCTGGTAACCTATAATGGAGAAAACTTTAAAACTCGAACGACTACAAGAAATAAGCAGGCGGATAATAAAACTATGACGACAGGCAAAGAACAAAGAATTTATGATTACTGGAATTTGGCAACCTGGAACGTAAGAGGACTTAATAAAAAATATGAAGAATTGGTAGAGGAATTGAAGAAAAGACAAATAGACATAGCTGTTATTAGTGAGACAAAAAAGAATGGAAGAGGATCAACAGAAATGGGAGATTATCATATGATCTATTCAGGAGTAGAAAAGATAGAACGAGCCAAATCTGGAATTGGTATTTTAATAAAACAAAATTGGAGAAAAAAATTTATTCCTTGATAAGTGACAGAATAGTAACATTAAGATTAAAGTTAGGAAGAGATATTTAACAATAATAAGAATATATGCCCCATCTACTGGAAATAAAAAGGAAGCAGAGAAATTCTATAATGAATTACAAGATATAAAGGATAGAATAAATAAAAATGACCAGATAGTAATATTAGGAGACTTCAATGCCAGAATTGGAAATAAAACCATTAAAGATTTAATTGGCCCACATGGAGAAAATGAAAAGTAAATGATGAAGGGATAATTTTAAGAGATTTTTGTATGTATAACCAGCTACGAATTACAAATACATTTTT
The DNA here is from genome assembly GCA_030220185.1 of Diploptera punctata. Classification (NCBI taxonomy): domain Eukaryota; kingdom Metazoa; phylum Arthropoda; class Insecta; order Blattodea; family Blaberidae; genus Diploptera; species Diploptera punctata. The sequence continues at coordinate 3,091 of JASPKZ010002906.1, forward strand.
CAAACATAAAGAAATACATAAGTTTACTTCGATGAGTCGGGGATCCATATCTATAATAGATTACATAATAGCAAACAGAAAATTTTGGACACAATTAACGGATACGAGAGTCTATAGGGGGACAGAAATAGATTCTGATTACTTTTTAGTGGTTGGAAAAATTAATACGAACAAACCTTATTTTTAAAAGGAAAGTAGAAAAGAAATCAGAAAACGAAAAATACAAAGTACAGCTATTAGAACAAGATAGTATAAGACAGTTATATGAAAATCGAACAAAACAAAACTTGAAACCAAGAGTTGGAGATGTAGAAATAGATTGGATAAAATTAAAAGAATCAATAAAGAAAGCAGCAAATTAATGTTTGGGAACCTCCAAAAATAGACCAAAAAATCGATTGAAAGTTTGTAATGAAGAAATAAAAGAAGCAATCAGTAATAAGAAGATAGCTTATTTAAAATGGCTTAATTCTGGGACTATTAATGATAGAATAGATTACAAACAAAAAAGAGCAATAGTCAGAAAATTATCTAGAAAATTTAAAAAATGAAGGTTGGGAAAGTTTTATAAAAAATATAGAAAGAGGTGTCACAGGAGCAAAAAGATTTGGTTTCAAAGTATTCCAGCGATTAAAAGAAGAGTGTATGGATAAATTGGCTATAAATGGAATGACAGCAGAACAATGGACACATCATTTCAGACAGTTATTATATGCAGAGGAAGAAGAAACAAATACACCTCCCTGTCCACAGAAGAATATAATGCTATAACATTGGATGAAGTGAAACTATCAAGAAAATGAAAAATAGAATAGCTAGTGGAGTAGATGGTATACCAATGGAGCTTTGGAAATATGGTGGGAAACCACTCTATATTAGATTGGTACAAATTTTTAATGATATATGGGCACATGGAATAATACCTCAGGACTGGAAAACATCATTAGTAATACCCATCCATAAGAAAGGAGAAAAAAGTAACTGTTCAAATTATAGAGGTATATCATTGTTGACAACAGCATCTAAAATATATACATCCATTTTAAAACGAAAACTTCAGAAAATTACAGAAGATAAAATTGGAGAGGTACAATGTGGATTCCGAAAAGGCCGATCGTGTATCGACGCTATATTTGTTATAAAACAACTCATTGAGAAATGGAAAGAATTTAATATCCCCCTATATATATATATATATATATATATATATTATTTTTAGATTTTGAAAAGGCCTATGATAGAGTCAAACGGGACGTAATGTGGAAAATATTGGAAAGCTACCAAGCCCCCAATAATCTAATAAATGCTATAAAAAGTTTATATGAAACCACATTTATAAAAGTAAAGTTAGATCATGGGAAAATAACACATAAATTTGAAATTAACCAAGGTTTAAGACAGGGATGTGGACTATCTCCATTACTGTTTATTCTATATCTAAATAAAATTGTCCAGGAGTGGAAAAAACTAAACCCCCAGGAGTAAAAATATGTAGAGGAAATCAAATACAAACAATAATCTTCGCAGATGATCAAGTACTTCTAGCGGAGAATGAAGATGATTTGCAGAGATCAGTGTTTAAATCGCAGAATACCCTGGAAAAATACAACATGAAAATATCTGAAAATAAAACCAAATCCATGGCAATCACTGGAAAGGGACTTTCGAAAGTAAAAATAATAATAAATAATAAACCAATAGAACAAGTAACACACTTTAATTATTTAAGTAATAATATATCACAGTTTCATAATCAAAAAGATGTGGAAACAAATTTAGAAAAATATAACAGATTAAATGGAATAATTAGGAGATATTTTGGGAAAACAAATGAGGAAAGAAATCCAATTGAAATTTCATAACGCCATAGCCAAACCTGCTATACTATACGGAAGTGAATGCTGGGCATTTCGAGCAAAAAGATAAATCCCGCATTAATAGTTCACAAATGAGATTCCTCCGATCACTAACGGATAGAATGAAAAGTGATAAGATAAGGATGCAGTGGAATAGTAGGGAAATGGTGGAACATATACAAAATTATCAGATTAAATGGTTCCAACACGTCCAGAGAATGTCAAATTCCCGTTTACCAAAGATGATTTACCACCTCAACCCTAAAGGCAAAGGAGACCTCGGAAGACCCTTTAACCGATGGAAAGATCAGTTTTTGTAGTCGCAGAACGGGTATCATCACCCAATACTGCATTCCGAAGAAGAAGAAGAAGAATTACATCAAAGTTGATTTCCTCTGATTATAAATTACTAAGAAAAATCCTTTTGTTAAATAAGGGTTATTCCAATGTAGCTAAAGTAAGAAAGTGTAGAAGACATAGGATATGACAAAGTAGACCCAGGTACCTGAATACAATAGATGCCAAAACTTTTGTTATTGGAAATGTGTCAGAATGTCCATTTGAAAACAGACTAAAATGTCAGTCAAAATAATATTTATGAATGAATAGTATAACGTCGTTTACAAGGGTTATGTTATTATGAAATTTCAAATAGAGAATTTACATACATATCAGTTAATAGATTACTAGGAACTACACATGAAAATTAATTAAAACTAGCGGTTTTTAAAACAGCTGTTAGGCCCTTAATACAAAACCCAAAGGCCCAACTGGGAACAAATATGAAACATTTTAGATAAGTAGCTTGAAAGCCACACCTTTTATATATCTGTAATATTTGTGCACATATGTCTAAACCAATAAGAAAAAATAATTTTATCCCTTCTCCTGTAGCGATCTGACGATCGAAAGAATACTGAAGGTCATCATCATCATAGTACATTTACGAATTTAGGTCTTTCGTTGACCTGTTTCGGCCTCAAGAGAAACACCATCCAAAAGTCTTTTGAGTGGACGTCCTGGTCGTCTTCTTCCTGCAGGTTGATATCTTAACATTTGTTTGGATATTCTGTGATCTTCCATTCGATGAACGTGTTGCATCCATCTTGACGTATAATCAGAAATCCTGTTTTCTAAAGATTCCATGTGTAATTTTTTCTAAGATGTCTTCATTCTTTGTGATCTAGTACTGTGTATCCTGCAGTCCTCCGAAGGTATCTCATTTCAGCAGATCTAAGTCTCTGTATATCCTATAGTAAAGTGATCCCACAACAGGCCCGGAGGCCCTTGGGGTAGTAGGAGGTTAAGGCTCCCACTTTTTCTGGACAATCGGCACTTGATGTCAGCCGGGTTGTCAGCCCTGCGTGACGGCCGCCTTTACCCCAGAACAAGCGTCTGGTACTCATTCCGTTAGAGGCTGAGTCGACCCCAGGGCCATAGTGCCGCCAGAGGGTTTGGGTCAGTTTAAAAATCCTGACCCCACCGAGAGGTTTTCAGGATATACCAAATTGAGACGCGTACAGTACAGAAGCCTCCCCAACTAGCCAAGGCAGAACTTCAAGAAGTTTCATTTTAATTGTCAACAGAAGCCTCCCAACTAGGCAAGGGAGAATATTACAAAGTTTCATTTTAACTACGAGAAAGCTCACAGATATATAAGGGGAGAACATAGACTAAATTACATTGCGGGTATTTATCCATAACTTTTATATTATTATTTGAATAATAATAATTCTTCAGTATTCTATAAAAATCAGATCGCTAAAACAACGTATAATCAACTATCATCATTTATTATATAATATGTATTATGAAATCTATTCAAAATAAATCAATTAAATGTTGATCTACAATTACTGAAAATACTATCCCTGCCCGTATAAGTTCCCTCGTTATCCGAGTGATAAGTTATCCTCATCGCTCATCGAACCCAACCTGGCTAGACCGCGAGCATAAAAATTCCCACATTACGGGAATCCTTGTATTAAACCAGCATCCTCTGATAAATCCATCACTAATTTACCCACCCCTAAATAACATCTTTTGTTCCAACTTTAAGACCCAATAAGTAGTTCCGAATCATCATTTGGCGATAATAATTTTCCAATCTGTTCGTCTTCTTTATGAGTGAATATGTTAGTGAATGGTATGACGTGTCTCAAACCTTTGTGCTGTCTCGGTGTTGGCTCCATATTGAGCTAATCGCTCATTCGGGATGGCTTCCATGTCATTGAGTGGTAAAAACGAAGTATACATTTAATTCAAAATCATCTTCCGACAGGTTGTGACATTGTAAGGGATGAATGGCATGAGACACGTAAAATTACCTAAAATGTTGAATTAAGAATTTTCTTAAATAAAACAGTTATAAATTGTATAATATATTCTTAATTTTAATATTCAATTATAAAATTATGGAATATTCACCTGAAAGTTCCGTCTCCTCAACTTAAATAATTATTTAACTGTAGCGCTTTCGGGACATGTCCCATCATTGGTAGGATTCAAACTGGTGTTTTTTTCACCAGTTTTGAATCCTGACGATGATGGGACATGTCCCGAAAGCGCTACAGTTAAATAATTAATTAAGTTGAGGAGACGGACCTTTCGGGCGAATATTCCATAATTTTATATTTCATTCCGCCATTGCCGGTCCCAAGCCCGGATGAGAAAAGAGGAGGCGGATGAGTATCACCACGTAAAAAAAACCTTGGTTCAGCTGGCCCGGCTGATAGTACCATGTGAGGGCCCCTTACCAGGGAACGGTGAAGAACTCAACGACAATGAAGGCGGAGAGGGATACCCTTAATACGGCAGATTTGGCGGAAGAGGCACCCTACCCTCACTCAGGGAAAGAGAGAAGAACCGCTGCCTTGCGGAGAAGGAGAAACTTCAAAGGCTAAGGGTCGGTTTCACCAACAGAGGTAACTGTATTACGCCAGTTTAACCTATGCATTATACACGAGGAAAACTGGCGTAATACAGTTACCTCTGTTGGTGAAACCGACCCTAAGGGAGCATCCCCTACAGAAAAGCATGCCTGTCCAAGAGGCATTGAGGTGGCAACCCCACCACTGGACTTACCCAACTATAGGTTGGTAACCTATAATGGGGAAAACTTTAAATACTCGAAAGTCTACAAGAGTAATATCAGTTTTTGTAGTCGCAGAACGGGCATCATCACCCAATACTGCATTCGGAAGAAGAAGAAGAAGAATTTTGAATAATACCTCAACGGAACACATCATGAATCTTATAGAAGTTGATTGATTTTAATAACAAGATCGCAATTATGTTTAATTAGAAGTACGTTTTTAATGCCTCTATAATATTGTCTTATTGAAGGATTTAGTTTTACATGGCTATTTGCCTCGAAACAAGTGTTGGTATTAAATTTGAATGTTCAATGAAACCACTAAGCCATTCGTAAAGGAGCAGGAGCTATACAACAAATTCTGCTCGGCTTTATTCTGTTAACGATTCAGATTACTCCACTTAATTCCTGGAACTTGGAATAGAAAGCTCAGGTTAATCGTTTCTTAACAATAATTAGGAACATGAAACGGAGGTTTGTGTTCATTGTTTTAATGCTCAGATAAAACTAAGCCTCAACTTAAACCTAAATACAGCGCAAATTTTAATATTTTTCTTCATGGGACGAAGTGGGAGATTATACGTGAAAGTCTTTTTTTGTAGTATTTAGAGTTTTAACGTACTTTATTTAGAGGCCTATTTAGCCGTGTGAAGATGAAATCATTTGTTTCACTCCCACTAATCAGGAGATGGAAAGTAGATATGCTACATTACAATATAATTGTTGTGAGGGCCATGTATATTATATTCGAATTGCTACAAGCGCTCAGCTGATTGCCTCAATCAACTGTGTTTAACCGCTGCTGAGAACATATAATGGCACAAGCCAGACTGATTTAACACAATAATTAACTGTAATATAATGCTTTTCGATAAAATGTAATTTATCTACAATTGAATCGCACTTTTTAGAAACTAACTAAGTCAAAATTTGCTACTTTTCAGGAGAGCACAAAAACTTATTTTCATTAACAAATAGCGGAATAAAATAGTATGTTATATATTATATAAACATAACATGAGACTGAATTTAATGATAAAAGACTAGTAATGGAAATTTTGTCCTACCACGGTATATATGTTATTTAAAATTTGAGACTTAATTCCTTTCTTCGCGGGATTTTTTTATGAAAGAATAAAATGGATATACAGAGTGAACCAAATTTATTCAATACAGATCTACATGTATTTTTGCTGAAATTGACATGTTACGAACATTATGATAACATTTTGATTTAAAAAAATCAAAATGACGTATATCTTTATAAAAACTAACACATGTAAAATGACACATTCATGGTTCACCAGGATCGGTAGTAGAGTTTGAAAGTATTACTTCTTCATGAAATGCTTTAGCATTTGGGACAATCCATATCAAATCGGACAGCAAACAATCTTGCAATTTATTTTTTAATTTTATGTATCCCTAAATATAGTGAATACATTTATAAACGTATTAATACAGAAATTTTACTTTTATCCTTTATAGGTTCGAGTTATGATCTAAAATTATCGTAAATATGATAAACTAAAACGTTTACTAACTGATAGTTCTGAAACAGTAAACAGCAAAAATTTGTTTCAAACATATTTATATAGGTGATATCATGTAGTTTAAGGGCGTTATTTTTATAATTAGGATATTTTTATTTTCGGTGTCAATTTTCTGTTTTATGGCGGTTTACTGCAGTACATACAAACAAATTAAAACGGAAAAAATACAGGATACTACTCACGGAATAAGGATTAATTTCCAGCAATTACCTTTTTGGAGAGTTGAATAGTTCAAACAATATAAATGTTTTTTATTCTATTTTCGTAAAAAAACTCGCTGGTCCACGGCGCAGCAGATTCATTTCACGACCAAGGTCGCGCGCGTACTTTATTGAAAGAGCTTCATCAGTGACTTTTTCAACTGTCATTAAATCGAATACGGTAGATTATTATATGTTCTGCTTAATGGAACAGTACCCGTAAATTTATAAAAGTGGCGATATTTTAATTCTTACGCAGTAGATATTTATTTATCAAATTTTATTGCTGAAGTGAGAAGTAAAGAGCTCTGTTACTTACGTTTACTGTGAATTATTAAACAAATTATTTATAACTAACTCACTCACTGGCTCTGTGGAACCTGTAGGTTTATTGCAGCGCGGACATAAGCTCTCCATACATCCCATCTCGAGCTAACGTTTTCCAATTATCCCCTGTATAATCTACTTCCCTCAAATCATGTATAATGTTATTCGCCCACCTCATTCTTAGTCTTCCAACTGGGCGTTTTCCCTCCGGTTTTCCTACCAGAAATTTCCAAGCACCTCTTTTATCCCCCATACGTGCCATATTTCCTGCCCATCGCAGCCTACGGGACTTAACTGTTTTTATTATATCTGGCTTCCTACACAGATTATGTAGGTCACTATTATGTAGTTTTCTCCATTCACCTGTCTGTTCACCTCTTTTTGATCCAAAAATTTTCCTAAGAACTTTTATGCTCAAATACTCGTAATCTTCTGTCCTATTTTAAAACAGATTATTTATTTTGTTACAAATTTTTCATTTAAGTTTAAATTTAATATTATATAACAACTATTTCGTCATTAATTTAATAAACTGGTATACATTTTTATTATGTTATAATTACTAATTTTAGTTATAATTACTAATTTACTAATTAATACTGAAATTAGTAATTAGTATTAATAGTAGTTTTATTCAGTGTATTGTATTGTACCCTGATAACGTTGACGAAATAGTATTGTTATAAGATATCACTTCCAAATAAAACCGAATGTTTTAATACAAGTACCACTTCCTACCAAACGATAATAATGCAGTGTCAGCAAGTCTTCCTTAAACTTATGTTTTACATCAACAATTCTCAAGTTCAGTTTACATACTAGATAACTAGACAGTTGATTTACATCAGTGTGTTTGTTTAGTGCATCTCGTCATTTTAAGTGTCAGAGTCAAATTAAAAATAATATCTTATTGTTTTAACTAACAAGTTTGCAGATCTACAAAGACTGAATGGTGAGTTAGAAGTTAAATATAATTTTAATTATGCATATATAAGTATACAATAGTTATTAACGATATTATGTGTTAATATATAATTTTACAATTTCTTAAATGTTTCTGGAATGAGAGAATAATCGTAGAGATATAAATTTTGTGTTATAAAAGGAGAATAATGGGAAGTTTAGATATTAAATTAAATACTATAATAATTTAGCTTATAATAAAAGCTAATATGATCCTGCATTTTAATATCATCTTAGATATGTCATGAGTAGGGGATGCAAGATCAAGTGACCAAGCCAATATAATGCTGTATATTTCATCATCATCATGAACAAATTCGTTTTAGACCATGTGGCCTGTGCGGTAAACCTAGCGAAGATGGCCTTCATCTTTCCACCGGCTGTATATTTATACCTCTTAAATATTACTTGTAATAGCATGAAAATTGTTATAAATTATTATCGAAAGCTTAACATTAGTTACAATATTCAACATCAGACATTGGTGTAGGGAACAAGTACAAAATATTACAACACATTACAAAACTACTCTCTAGAAAATATTTTAATAGACCTACCAGTTTGAATGCGTAGGTGCTTAGTAATTTAAATTAAACTATACATTAGCCAAACTCAGCACAAAAATAACCGCCTACTGAATATATCAATAAAGATTGTTAAATTTAATGACGTTTATTATGTAGCAATTTATTTCAAGCGCGAGGTTCTCCTACGTACCATAAATTTACGACACGGTACTCACGGATTTCCTTCCTTCTGGAGAAAGCTACATTCAGAATTGTTACGCCTTTAAAATGCCATTGATTCCTATCGAGTTTGAACCCGCGAACCTCGGAATCGGGGGCGTGCAGAGTAACCACTAGTCCACGATGATGATGATGTAATAATTGTAATAATGATAATGAAAATAATGTAATGATGATAATAACAATAAAAATATTTGTAAGTGCGCAAATGACTATTACTAAGTACCTCCGTCATTGTCTGTACGAGCGAGCAATCTCCACTCACGCGAAAGGTATTGCGGGCAGTCTACACATAGGGGATATTAGGAAAAATAATTATTTTTGGCAGTTTCCTTTCAAGACTCCACTTTAATACCAATTACAAAAAAAACTGGTGTTCAGGTAATAATGTGGCATTTTTTGATTTTATAAAATTTTTGGTGAGGAAGGTCAATTGCATATTAATTGCATTTACGCCCTTCAGGAAAACGTAAATATTAAGGTACTAATTTTCAAGCAATAGAGCATAAAATCATCTATAATATGACTATCTTTTCAAGTTGAGGGAATATCCATACTTCGAGAAATGTATTTTATAAAAGAGACTATTTAAAACAATACGATAAATTGACAGCTCTATTACTCTTTAATTACACCAAGCGAAGACTTGAAATTCGGTTCAGATATTCAGTATATCATAAAGTTTCACTGTAAAAAATGGTAAACTTTTAAAGATGTGAGTTCAATTTTCACAATTTTTTTGCCGATTTCGTATGGAATGTCCCATTTGCGTCACTGATGTTCTTCGTTAATTTCTTAAGGTCTTCAATCTTTGGGGATTGATGGGAATTTGTCCTCCGGGATATGCCCTTGATAGTTACAATGACAAAGGCCGCAAATTTCCTTTCCCAAGAAGAAAAGTATTGCTTACATAACTGTTTATGTGTGGCTGTGTCTCTACAACACCAGGATGGTTTCCGTTGTACGTGGATTCCTTATATAATGAGGCTGTGAAATGAACATTTTTCTCACGAGAATTCTTTGCAGTTTCTTCCGATGACCGATATGGTACTCTTTTTTAAAAATGTAGGCCACCAAATATCGTAGTTACTGATCAGTGTTACAGAGTCTAGAAATTTATCTAATATATTATTCTTCCTTAGTATGATTATTTCTAAATATTCTTTTATTGTATATACCCTGTCCGCCCTTCTTAGTGCCTTTTTAAAAACACCGAAATGCCTATCACAAGGGAGGGAAGAGTGACCTCGCTCAGAAAAAAAATGTTTTATACTTCTGAATATTCCTGAAGCTGCCAGACCATGACAAAACCTAACCATTGTATGATTTTTGTTTTAACCTGGGCAGCCATCTGAGAACATGTGTATGTTTCTTTATATTTTGGGGCACAAATTTATTAAAATAATCTTTTAAAAATTAACAAACATCATTTGCTCCCTTTCGAGACTGTTCTTCGTGGTACGTGTACAGCACACATTGGTTGGCTTTAAGAACATGAATTCAAAATATTTTGTGCTCTGTCATGTTTTTGATAGCCGAACGGTGAAGAAACGCATTAACTTCCTGCCTTAGTTCTATTCTTTACCGTACTATAAACATCACAGTGCTGTTAGAGGGACCGACTAAGTTCCTCTCTTTGCCAATCAATGCGTCTTGGCAGTAGTAATCATTTAGCAAGGAAAACAAAAAATGGCACATTTTGACTTAGTTCTTTCCTGAAAAGTGCGATTCAATTATATTATACGTTTTCCCAACTAAACAAAATTGAGGCAAATCCGCAAAACGACGTCTTCCAGAGCATAATCATTTTCCTTAAAAATTGTAAGTAAATAAACGACTTCGAATTTCCTGTAGTCAGATGCACTTCTATTGGTTTAATTACAGATCTATATAATTGTTTCTCGTTGTATAATAACATGTAAAATATCTTCTGTAACCCAATTTTCCGGATATAATATGACACACTACATTAATTTATATTAATTTTATATTTCATTTCCTGAACGCTTGAATAAATTTACTTAAATAAACACCCTCGTGATCCTCATTTTTTATTTGATATTTGAATGGAAAAAAGTCCACGTGACCGTTTCTTCCAAGTCTTGAACAGTACTCTGTAGTTTCCATTTCCCCCCTCACCCTCTCTCTCTCTCTCTCTCTCTCTCTCTCTCTCTCTCTCTCTCTCTCTCTCTCTCTCACTCATTCTCTCTCTCTCTCTCTCTCTCTCTATGTTAGGCTGTTTGTAATTTATTATTTTCTAGATATTCTAGCAACACGCTTTAAATAGTCCATAGCTGTGACTATTAATTAATTCTTATGTTTTTGTATGAGTGTTCATGCTACAGCAGGGCATGTAGAAAAACCTTTTCTATTCAATTATATTTTTATTAAATATCCTAATTTGGAACCTCACCGGTCCCATAGTGTTCGAAATTACATGGGAAAACTTATTTCATCGAGGGATTCCAACCAGCATACATCACTAAGATTTGCACTAAGACATGTTGATTAAACGATCGGCTACTAAATTATAGTCCATTGTCTTTTAAACTAGGTGGGAAACTGCCCTAGTACTGCTACCTCAAACATCTGTCGGCATCCCCATATATGAAATGAATGGAATGAAATCTACTCTATAGTGTTATGTAGTATGTTATAGTGTTCGTGGTTTCTTCACACATGGAGCATTTACATATGACTCACACCGCCTTTTTTATTTGAACTGCGGCAAGGGCCTCGAATGGGCTACAATCCTCTCTTTGGTCATATACTACACTATGTTGACACTCAGGGTTGGAGTTATGAGGAATGCCTCTATTAGTTCAATACAATCACGTGTTTTAAGCACTTTGCTAAACTAGACTACTTTTAGTTAAAATGAGATTACGTTGAAGGTGAAATGATGATAGGGGAGGGAGGAGGAGTGGAGTGTATTGGCGAGATGAAATTAGAGAAACGGGAGATCGAAAAATCCCGGTTGTGGTCAACAACCAATACTCCTCGAGAACAGCTTGGATTCGAACCTGGATCCTGTTGGGACTATGTTACAAAATATCCTGTATTAAAGTGGCTGGAGATTCAATGAGTTTAAAGTAGAGACTGTGGGTATAGTTAATGATGCCAGTCAGGGTCAGTTGGTTCAAGGTAGAAAGTTCAAGATGTTGCAACTTACAAGTTTCATTAAGAAATCGACCTCGGAAATGGAAGTGTTTTTTTTTCTCATTTTAACGAACACAAAACACGTAGCTTCCTTTTCGTTCTGGTCCATACCAAGCCTCCAGATACGTTTTTCTCCTCTTCTTCTTCTTTTCTTTCCCTTATTGTTTTGTCTCTTTCCAACCCAGAAAAAAGGGATAAAGCTAGGAAAGACGGATGAACAACCACATTTCCGTTACTACAGTACGATGGAACAGGCCGAGAAACGAAGTCTCCGACTGCGAACAAAAGGAAACAAAACAATGGAACACGCTAGAACTTAGTATATACAACTATTCCGAATATAGAAGCTTTTTTTACTACTGGAGGTTAGGATTAGGCGCTTAATTGAAATTCAGAAACGATTGTAAGGAAGAAAGAAGGTAGAAAAAAAGAGTGAGAATAAAGACATAAAGAAACATTGCCCTCAATGGCTTTTTTAAAACAGCGTTTTTATCTTCCTTTGTTTCGAAACCCCAACCTCTTCTTCCTTCCTCAAAGTGTTAGTGTTAATTACAGTAATACTTCCGTTTTTGTTGAGAGGTTTCCTTTTTTTTACCCTTAGGCTTAAAATTCAATTTGTGCGTATTGCATTTGCAAATGGTTGACAGGGAATCTGATAGTAGCTCCAGCCCTGCTTGGGGGGATTTAGAATGTCCTGAAGGGAGGATCCATTGTTAATCTTATTCCAGTCGCCACGGCTCTTTTAGTGTCATTAAATTGAATTGTAGACCATCTGTATAATGCTCTTTCAAGCACCACTTATTTAAAATACTTAAAATACCTCAGTAATTTATTTCAGTAAAATTTAATACAACGCGGCTAAATAATAATAGTTTGTTAACTTAGTTTAACCTCTCCTATTGCATAGCCTATTTTTTTACGTATCCCAAAATTAACTGTATACTATAGTGTATACCTAGAGGGATAAAACTTGTTGGAAGAGGATTTTAACTCAGGATAATACACTTATTTGTTTCACCACCAAGGACATGGAGGTCTTCCATGGATGAGTAAACAGCTCAATGACAGGACAGCCCTCGAGACGACGCGAATATTTATAGCAAGACAAATTAATTTATACTAAACTACGTCGGATATGATGGTGTTTAAGATGGTCACGTGATGTTAGGGGATCATTTGCACCTAAAAGTTTACCAACATTTGTCCTACAGGTGAGAAATAAAGCAGAGTAATCCTCGCCCAGGAAATTTGTCCTGACCGGGGAACGAGACACGACATTATCCGAGACTACGCCGGTGGAGTAGGTAAGTAATAATAATAATTTTATTTATATACAGAATTTTAATGTTTACATATATTTGTATTCCTAAAATTTTATTTTTCTCTCCACTCGTCTCTATCCATCCACTCCATCACCTCCAGTCTTCTTTTTCTCATTCCTGTTCTTATTTCTTGCATCCACTAGTTTCGAGGTCTTCCTCTCCCTCTTCGTCCAGATGTTCACCATTTCAATATTTCCCTGGGTAACCTTTCTTCATGCAATCGTGGTACGTGTCAATACAAATTTAATTCTACTATTGGGTATCTAATATTCATTATTGCTCGTATGACAGTATTTCTTATTTTTTTTAAATTTTTAACATCTTGTTGCTCTCCTCAAGGAATACATTTCCATCGACATAAGTTTTTGTTCTAAGTTTTTGTTGAATTTCCAAACTTCAGCTCCATATGTGACAGTACTTCTCACTATTGAATTATATATTTGTAACTTTTTTTCTAATTATATGTCTGTTTCATAAGACTCCATTCATCATTGCTGTTAATGTCCTATGTTTATTTATTCTGTTCGTAATATACATTTCTTGTTTATCCTCTTTATCTACTTTTTCTCCCAGATATTCAAATTCTTCACATCCCTTAATATACCCCTTTGGATCTTCTAATATTAAGTCTTCGGTTTCGGTTCCATATCCCATATAAAATGTATTTTTCTAAATTTATTTTCAAACAGCAGTTATCTTATTCGTTCAATAATTTTCTGAACATATACTCCATGTCTTCATATTCTCGAGCAATTATTATCTGGTCATCCGCAAATAACAGTGTATATATTGTATCTGTTGATTCATCTCCAATTTGTAGTCTTATTCCTGAACATTTTTTGCTCCAGTTTGACAGTGTTTTGTGTACAAATATCTTAAATAATAATAATAGTAGTAATAATAATAAGGACAATTATAATAATAATAATAATAGTAATAAAAATAATAATGTGTCAATACAAATGCTTTCAATTTTTTATTGGGAAAACCTAGAGGAACACAATATTAAGAGGGTCTACGCGAAAGTGGATAAATATTATTGAGATGGAACGAGTAGAATTTATTTATAATAGTATGAAACTGCACAATATGCTATATTAAATTATAATTATATATACATCCATAGTAATTCTGCCCGAAGGCAGGTCCTTCACTGCAATCATAGCATTTTCATGCTATGCTTGCAGCTTTACTAGGGAATTGTGAAGGTGTGATAGCTTCCCGTTGCTTCCCACACCGGTGAAGGATGATGATGATAATGATAATGGTAAGGATGATAATGATAAGGATGATGGCCTTATGATTTCGGGGACCGTTTGGGCCTTAAAGGTTTCCTGACATTTGTTTTACAGGTGAGGAAAAACCCCGATAAAAACCTCACCCAGAAAAACTGCCCCGACCGGGGATCGAACCCAGACCCGCTGCGTGACAAGGCAGCACGCTACTTCGAGACCACACACATACATGCATTTGTTTCTCATTGCAGTCCGACACATTCAAATAACTGTCATAGCATTTCACCAATTAGATATGGGTTGATAATAATACGAATAAATATTTGAGTTTTATTTATTACAACAGATAGAACACATTTTCTGCTACTAAACCAACAAAAATATTCAAAATACTGATATTATTGATGTTAAAACTACAAAATATCATGTCTTGTTTTACAAGAAATTGAATTATTAGTTACTTTGATATAGAACACAAAATGTAAATATCTACACCTTTCATAGGTATTTTCTAATCGTAGTCACATTTACTCTATATTGTAGTATAGGCAGTTAAAATAATGGTATAATAATAATAATAATAATAATAATAATAACAAAAATAAAACTTTTATTTTTCTTTCTGAGGGATTTTAAGATCTGTTTTACACTCAATCAGCAAAAATATTCAAAGTACAATATACAGAAATGGAGAAAACTACAAAATGTATTATGTTGCATCGCACGAAATACTATGAAGTATTATTTTTTTTTACTTTAATTTTGTAATATCTGTATTTTTATTAATACCTTCGCTCCTAACCTCTGCTACTAGCATCCTCGCTATCGTTCACTATACAAATTCAAGACCACAATTGTATCCCATGCTTTCATTAAAGAACATATAAATGAAGAGGTGGAGGATATATATCCGCTGAAGAAGAAATAAACTCAAGTGCCATGCACCTACTTTGCTTGTCGTCGTCACAGTAGTCAGACTCGGGGCGCTAATGACCCTAGTAAAGTTCCTCCCATAATGCAAATGAATGTTTTTTTTTATTGGTTCTGTTCTTACTCTCTCTGCAAGATCAATCATGTATTCAACCTCAAGTGTGTGTAAATTAAATTATTTATTTGATAAATTTAGAAGAGAAAATAGCATTTAGAATGAAGAAAATCTAATCTATAAAAAAGAAATGTTTATTTCTTCGCTCGGCCATACCGATGATCCGATTGTGATGGGGCTTTTTAACAAAATGATCAGGATATTCCTGGAATGAATATAGGCTATAAGAGAGTTGTGATACTCAACTCCTACACCCTTAAAATCGACCTTTGTAGTGAAAACGTGAAAAAATTTCCTCTTTGGACGCTTAAATGACTTACGCTGCCTAAACCATAACAATATCACAAAATTAATTTACACAGAATTGAATATCTCGAAAAGCTCTACAACAAAGTCCCCGACAGCATATATTTATCTCTTACGGATAACTAACTCACAATAACCATTTGTCTTCCATTGACATCAAAATGATCGAAGCAAGTATGTAGATTTAAGTGCAAGCATAGCAGCACATGGCGGGTATTCTTTTACTAGTAACTTACACCAACGAATTTTGTCTTTTAGCTCATTTATGCAAACAAAATCGAGATAAGTAGATTCTCGGGCAACAGCGGGTAATCAGCACGGGGAATCTCAAAATAATTACGTTATACATTTATAATTGTTTTTCAGCACATTTAGCAAGAAGATCGGGATGAGTAAATTCCCGGACAACGCCGGGTAAGCAGCACGGAGTATCTAAAAATAATTACGATATAAATGTTTCCTTTACTTACCTAACTAAACATAAACATACTAATTTTCGTCAAGAAGATCGGGATAAGTAGAATCCCGGGCAACGCCGGGCAATAAGCACGGTATCTAAAGAATGCAAATTTGTAATTATTTTTCCTTCTACTTATTCAAATATACATAAAGGCACATTAATTTTCATTTATTTAGGCGTAGGAGCGCACGCCGGGTGTTAGCTAGTATACAATGTAAATTGTGTTTACACAAGTCAGAGATTGCAAGGAGAAGAAACCAAAGTACTTGAAACAACAGTGCAGTACAAAAACAAAAACATAAATCACTCCATACATCATTAAAATCGATGAATAACAAATTTACAAAAAATAACCATTTCAATCGGAGTTCTTTGAAGATAAGTGCAAAATGATTGTACAAATCAATAGGCCTATCCCATTAAATAAAGTATAATACAGAGAATTAAAAAAATCATTAAAATGCATCAAGAGGGAAAATACTAAATGTTACAATAATATTATCTCACATATGCGTGTGGGTGAAATTACAATTATGATTTACATAGATGAAACCCAGTCTACTGTTTGGAAGTTTGTTGAAGATGTAGTCGAGGAAATATTTTCCACAAGCCTACCTCTTGCTTAGTTGAAATTAATCGAACCCCTTTTTGAATTTGCTGAATATTGTACCGGAGCTCGGTGGTAGGCAAAAGATCTCAGGGTTATGAACTCTTTATAAGCAAAAGAACAACGTATAAATGTGCACTCAATTTTAACGAATCCAAGAACTCTTTATTTTCGGAGAAATACACTTTTGTTAATACAGTTACAAGTTTATCTAAGAGTGGAGTCGATGAAATACTTAGAGGTCCACGTGCTCGAGTCAATATTTTTCAAGTCCAAATGCTTAACGGATTATAACTTTAAATTTACCTATTTCTCGGACGAATCTAATATTAACACTGAATCGGAGATCGCGGTCTGCAGGTCAACGATGTTCCAACACTGAACACAGAGTCACTGAGAGTGATAGTGCGTATTTTGATATAAGTTCTCGCTTATAAAGGCGGTGGCTTCTCCCATTTTTCTCGAATCTACTCCTTACAATTGAATATATATTTATGTTTTATAATATTATTTACTAGTATGTATAACATTTCTAAGAACTGGGTAAATTGGTTCTTTGACATTTAATAGAAAAATGTTTATCAGTTTCTTTGTAAACTGTCAATGTTAAGAGATTATCTTTTCTAGAGGTGAATGAATGTCTTTTGTTGTATGTACTAGACAGGTAGTTTTTTTATATCCTTATTTCTTGGAATTTGTATAGACTGCTAATTGGAATTAGTTATATTCTTTTGACAATACCCTTTTTTGTGTTCCTATATTATTTGAAAGTTGTGTAGTAGGTAGAGTTCTGACAACACATCTTTATTCACGTGTCATTTGTACAGCAGGTAGCGTTTTACAGTATTTTATTCTAGACAAATGTACGTGGAATTTTTACCTGGATTATTTCTACTTTTCCACATACATATTTTATAGCGATATTAGTAATATATTCTATTTTCATTATTTATATATTTATTTAATTTTAATAACAATTTAATATATTTCGGAACATTTTAGTTTCAGATCCATGCATATTAGAGTTGTATCTTAGTGTATATGTCTCCTATCATATTAATCGCTACAAATGCCTACTTGTATATTGAAAGTTAATAGTTTTAGTATTTATTTAAATATACAAGTCTCTCCTTTTGAGAAACTTATTTTCTTGGTTAATTTACCTCTAAAAATGTCTCTTGCATGAAAGAATAACAGAATACAATAAGTAGCTTAACACTAAACTTATAATTACTTAATACTAATTTTATACATTTTGGTTACAACAATACATTTTGTCTTACACACTCAATTTCATACAACATTCTTAATTACAATACAGTATATTGTACTACCGATGGACCATTTGTTTAAAATTCTTTATATGGCCGCATCATTTCCAGGTGGTACACGCCCCATGGTTTTAGTTACATTATTAGCGTGAATTTACAGACTGTTTAATTTTGAAATTGGGTATTTTGATAGCTATGATCCGAGTTTTATTACGTGGCCGATATATTTGTGCCCGAGTATTTAGGCTGTTTCTGAATTCCGGTGCTTGAGGACTTTGGTTCTAGTCATGTTGCAACTGGATTTGTCTACCAGCTGATAATGTATTTGGTTGTGGATGCCGTGGACGATTGTACGACGAATTATGAAAATAGTTCTCGTACCATCGTCGAGTATTTTCTCTGTCTACGTTTATCTGTCTATCATGATGGGCGAATGGGACTTGTCTGCGATTTTCCCGTCTATCATATATTTGGCGCGTTTGAATTTCATTTCGCCTATTTACCCTCAACATGTTTATCTGGCGGTCATTTTTGTGTCTTTCGTGTCCCCTAAAGTTTTGCCTACCTCTGCTTGTATAAAAATTTGTATCACGTGGGTATCTGTTTGGCGAAGTCTGTGCCTCTCGCTCTCCTTTTGAAAATATTCTGTCTTGGGTGATGTAAAGTACGGTTATAGCCTTGATTATGTAACTTTGTGTTTTACCATAGGTAGTGGTTGCAACTCATGATTATTTCCGGTCTCTAGCATTTGTAGGATGTCTAGCATTTTGTCATAAGTATTTATGTAGGCTACGAGAAGACTTGGGGGGATAGCTTGTGGATAGTGATTTATAATCATGCGTATAATTCACTATAGGCTAGAGGTGGTGTTATGAGGCGTGCACGTTTTGCCAGAGAGAGAAAATACTCTGAGTAGGTTTTCCCACTGGTCTTGCTGTACGTACAATGCAAATTTCCTGCCGTATTTTGTGTTGTTGATCGGTTCCGAAGAATTTATTTCTGAATTATACTACGAAATGTGTCGTAGGAAGTACTATCAGATAATGTGATCTCAAACCAATCTCTGCTTTCTTTTTCTAAGCAATTTTTGACCACATATATGTAATGTTCCTGCGGAATTCCTTCTATTTTCAAGTAATTATCCAATTCGTTGAGGAATTGAATAGGATTAGCCCCGTTATTGGCATTAAATTTCGGCAGTGGTAAATCTAACAATCCTTGATACATGGGCGTGTTATATGCCCTGTTATTAGTGCCTAAAGTATGTATTGGAGTAGCTGAAATAATGTCCGAAAATTGGTTTTATTATTTCAGCTTCTCCTGAAATATTGCATTGGTTGTCTGTGCAAGAATGATTCAATTGTTCTCTTGCTAGTACCGCGGTTTGGTTCACGTTAGCGGGGGAGGGATGTAATTCATTGATTTTCTCTTTCATCTCATTTATTGTTTTAGAGAACTCTTCTTGGGTTGAGGTCAGTTTCTTAGCGCGTTCTTCGCTCTGTTTGTTTATGTCGGCAATTTTACTGTTTTGGTCAGAAATCGCATCTTGGAACGTTTTTTTCATTTGATCATTTTGTTCTTCGCGCTCCTTACTCTCGGCAGTGATAACCAATTGAATCGTCTCTTGCACAACTTTAATGTCATCAATTTCACTATTAGTTTTATATAATTCGTTTGCAACGGAATTTATTTTTCCAGATAAATCAGAGGAAATATTATTCATGGATTTTTTATTTCAGCTTTTAGATTTTCGTTACTCTCTTGAATTTTAGTTGTGAGGGCATTAGTTAATTCAACTTTTATTTGTTGGTTATCTTCTTTGATTGTTTGGTGTATTTTACTTATTTCTTCTCTACACTCAAATTTAGAGTCCCAAACTTCGGTTGTTAGATTAGCCAGATTGGTTGTTAGAGTGCTGATTTTCTCATTACTCTCTTGTTTAGAATCCCGAATTTCGGTTTTTATATTAGCTATGTCAGTTGTAAGTTTATGTTTAGCTGAGTTATGGCTTGAAAAATCTTATTTAAATACATATCAGATGTATTACTAGGATTTGTGAATATGGATTAGCGTTACTGATGGTAGGTTCTGAATTTTCAACTGTGTTATTAGCCATGTTAGTTTCATTATTTAAAACATCTATTTCATTTTGTTGGGAGGTATTTTCATGATTGTTAGACATGTTAGTATTGATTTTATTTACTTTTGTCTTATTTGAACTGCGGAGAAGCATAGATTTAAATTATTTAGAGTTTGTTTAGATCTAGTAAACTCTGATTTATCTGGGAATTAAAGTTAAACACAATCAAATATTACAATTAATGATATGAGCCCTGTAGAGAGAAATTTAGACAAAAATATACACACTTAACTTTTTGTACTGGCCTGTTGATGTGGTGCTGGACAATAGTTACCACGTGTAGGTGTTGCTGCTGGTTTCCTTGTCCGCTGGATTTCTGGTTCGCTGATGTGCTGGCCCACTCTTTCATCTACGTGATGTCGTGTGGTCGTGATTCCTTGACGATTGTTTCTTTGCACACGGCGATCAATTTAATTGTATACATGTAGCGGTGACGAGGAAACTTTCACTACGATATGTTAATGCTAGAGCAGTTTCGTTGGATATATGTAGCGATTCTCGAATATTTCTTTGTTGTATGCTGACAAATAGAGTTCACTGATGTCCACGTGGTTAATTTCACAAATTTTCACTTTTGCAGTTCAATTTTAGTTTAAATTTCTCCGAATTCGTACAACAAATACTTTGGATATCGTTATTGTTTATTTAAATCAGAGTTTATTTGGGTTCGTGATTATACGTTGATGCTAATAGAACTTTTAATCGAGGCTAAGACACGTTGGCGCTATTATGTTAAATTCTTCCACTCGCTTGGGAAACATGTGCCTAAACCAGGTTGGGTGCCATTATGTGATTCATATGTGCGTGTTTGACACGGTGGTCGCCATTATGTGCGTTACGTCGATGAAGTATTTCGAAGACTACGCGTGCTTGTATCAGATAATTTCTAAGAGTCCGAATGCTTAACGGACTATAACTTTAAATTTACCTATTTCTCGGACGAATCTAATATTAACACTGAATCGGAGATCGCGGTCTGCAGGTCAACGATGTTCCAACACTGAACACAGAGTCACTGAGAGTGATAGTTCGTATTTTGATATAAGTTCTCGCTTATAAAGGCGGTGGCTTCTCCCATTTTTCTCGAATCCACTCCTTACAATTGAATATATATTTATGTTTTATAATATTATTTACTAGTATGTATAACATTTCTAAGAACTGGGTAAATTGGTTCTTTGACATTTAATAGAAAAATGTTTATCAGTTTCTTTGTAAACTGTCAATGTTAAGAGATTATCTTTTCTAGAGGTGAATGAATGTCTTTTGTTTTATGTACTAGGCAGGTAGTTTTTTTTTATATCCTTATTTCTTGGAATTTGTATAGACTGCTAATTGGAATTAGTTATATTCTTTTGACAATACCCTTTTTTGTGTTCCTATATTATTTGTAAATTGTGTAGTAGGTAGAGTTCAGACAACACCTCTTTATTCATTTGTCATTTGTATAGCAGGTAGCGTTTTACAGTATTTTATTCTAGATAAATGTACGTGGAATTTTTACCTGGATTATTTATACTTTTCCACATACATATTTTATAGCGATATTAGTAATATATTCTATTTTCATTATTATATATTTATTTAATTTTAATAACAATTTAATATATTTCGGAACATTTTAGTTTCAGATCCATGCATATTAGAGTTGTATCTTAGTGTATATGTCTCCTATCATATTAATCGCTACAATATGAACCAGAGACTCAATGAATAATTTATAATAATTTCTGAAGGTAGTAAAACAAAATTACAAAATTATTATCGTATATTTTAAAAATTAAGCAAACTGTTAGTAGGCACTTAAATTCTAATTTATTAGCTTCTTACGTACCCCTGTTTTAAATTTTCTGGAACCTGAATTAGATACTCTATACTAGTACACAGCATACATCGATATAAATTATGTATTTATTATACCGTTTATAAAGACAGATTGTAGCGCTCCAGAAATGATAGTTGTATTTATTTACTGAATGCAAGAAGAATGGTTACCCACAAAAACATTGGAATGGTTTCGAGTTGGAAGAACAAAGAAAGAAAGACCTCGAAACTCGTGGATGCAAGAAATAAGAACTGGAATGAGAGCAAGAGGACTGAAGGACAGGGAGTGATTGGATTGAGATGTGTAGAGAAGGAAAATCAAAATGTAGACACTGAAAGGTGAGAAAACGTTGAAAATGTGTATATAAATAAATAAAACAAAATTTACCGAAGAAAATAATGTTTCCTTCTATTGCAATTGCATACACTATGTTAGTCTACAAAGGCCGGAATAAGATCGGTTGTTTTGGAACTATGGCATGTGACATCAACTCCATGTCACAAACACTTTTTTTCCTAGAATATATCTAATTCAGTCGGTACGTAATGACGTTTTGTTCAATAAATTATAATTCCGCGAGTGAAGATGAATGAAAGTAGTGAATAGTCAATATAGGATACTTACATACTATCTCATTACTTTTGTGAACTAAATGTGCTCGCGTATTATGTTTCATTTACTTCATTATCAGATGTAACTATATGTACATATTACTATTCATCTTCCTTTTATATTAAGATCATTATTACGTATTATTAACATTGCAACTATTATTACTGCTGATCTAATACCAAAACACAGAAGCCATTTAGGGCTGACTTGCAGAGGTCCGGAATAAAATTCGCTAATCTCG
Source organism: Diploptera punctata (assembly GCA_030220185.1). Taxonomy (NCBI): domain Eukaryota; kingdom Metazoa; phylum Arthropoda; class Insecta; order Blattodea; family Blaberidae; genus Diploptera; species Diploptera punctata. Next base: position 26,053 of record JASPKZ010002906.1, read on the forward strand.
GATCAGTAAAGAGGCGTACGCGAATTATATAGCCATCAATACCGATTGTCCATTAGAAGAATAAATTATATCAGTTTGGGCATTTTGTCTTACTATTATTGATTTGGAACCCAAATTTCTTCTTTTGAACCATGTATCTGTATATTATATCCTTTGAAAAATGTATGTACATATATTTTTTTAAAGCACTGTGACACTGGGGGTCAACTTGACCTAAAAAAAATTATCACATATTTGTTCTGGGAGTGAAGAATGTCGTCACTCACCCGGCTGAATCACGCACTGGTTGTCTAAAATGGTGAGATCTTGTACGTCCTATTAACATGTCAGTTCCTATTTTTTTCCTTGTCAACTCTATATTGTGTGCCCTATGCCTATTATGTACTATTAACCAAAATGTAGATAATTCATAATTGTCATTATATGTAAAATTTAACCCTGGTGAAGTGGAAGAGAAGGCTTTACGGTCCCAACGACATCTGGTAAAATAACTAAATCAGGCCTTTACTATATATATTATATATGTTATATTGTAGATTTTCGCGGAAATAAATTTGATTCCGAACGATTTCTTGGGTTATCCACGTCAGGAATTTAAGGTTCGCCTCTGGCCACTTTTTCCGAAGTTTCGACAAGATCCCTCATATAATTATCCAAGAAATCTTTCTTAATTGTACGGGTGATTCAGAATACGTTTTACAGAATTCTACGGGTTATAGAGAGGGTTAAGTTTTGATATGGAACCCATGTCCGGAAACGAACAATTCCGATGTAAAATTGGTTTGAATTTCGAAACACAAATGGCTGATATCGTGTGTATTGTGTTTCAGAATAAATAATAAAGACTTCTAGAAGTTGAACTACACGTGGTGACCCTGTTTTTCGATGCACAAAGTGTACCACAAAAAATATGGGCTGCCGGACAATGACATATTTTAAAAGAAATCTAAATTTATATATGCTCCAACCTCGACTTCATCATTACCCTGTTAAGGTACATATGTTAATTGATATTTCTCGTATAATTTATCATATTTATGTTATTATTATTATTATTATATTATTATTATTATTATTATTATCATTAGCATTATTACTATTATTAACCTATAAAATGTTGTCTCTGCATGAAATACAGTCTGCTTGGCCGTATGTCCATTATTTTTCCACGAATAAAAAAATCATAATATAAACAAATACCTTCATGGCTACACACCTGTATCAAAACAATTAATATATATAAATAAAATCTCTATCTACACTACATACACAAACACCTCACACTTATCAATCTGAGATGTTACATGACTTAATTGCAACTAATAATCCAGACACATTACTGACTCACGGGCAACTGCCTCGTATATTCTTAGCATATCCGCTGCAGTGCCCTAAACCGACTAGAAATACTGTTACGTATATAGACTTGAAACAACCCTAATTCAAGAGGCTATGCAGATACCGTGACATTCAATGTGGACGATGCATTCTGTAGATGAAAACGTTGAGGTACTAAATGACCTTATACCATATTTATATAACAGAAACGCCCCCTGAAAACTAAACTCGTGAAACTACGTGCTGGCACAACCCTGGATGACTCTTTCAATTCGTAACATAATGGCTGAATAGAGAGAGATACATCGTCCATCGAAAATATAGGCTCGAAACAAAACGAGACACAAATCTAACTCAATATAAAGAGTTACATATTAAGACAAATCAAGCTATCAGGAACGCCAAACATAGATATTTATACAGCCTAACAGATACCAATACTTCAGAAATTTGGAAAAAAAACTTCAATAGAATGGGAATTGGGAGAAATAGATACTCAGGTAGACAAATTACCTGTTTCCCTGGACACACTCTATAATCACATCAAAAACACAACTACTGCTCCAAAAGATAAAGAACAAACAATAAATTAATTATTACTGAAAAATCAAGCCGACAGAGAACATTTCCACTTCCCATATGTTACAGATTACAACGTAAAGAAAGTCATCATGCATATAAAAACCAAAGCAGAAGGTAATTATCATGTAATTAGGCCCCTACTACCTACTAATCACATCAAAAGCAACAACCCACTATAACTCATATTTTTAACTCCTCAGTACAAATTTCTACATATCCCTCATTGTGGAAAAAAACACCGTCGTACGCCCAGTACCTAAAGTTAAAACGCCCTCAACTCCGAACGACGTTCGAGCCATTAGCATTTTACCTACCCTTTCAAAAGCTCTGGAACGATTAGTCCATAAACAACTGACTGATTACCTATATGACTACAACCTTTCAGATCAATTTCAGTCAGGCTTCAGGACAGGATACAATACAAATACTGCTCTACTAAATATTTGTGAAGACATACGCGTAACTGCTGATAACCGAAAACGTACCATTCTCACATTACTGGATTTTAGTAAAGCATTCGACACGGTTAGACTTGGGCTTATTGTTGCATAAACTTAAAAACCTCTTACTCTCTGATATTGCCACGCAATAGTTCAATTCCTACCTTCATTAGCGTCAGCAATCTGTTGTAGGAAGTCATACATTATGTTCTTCTTGGTCCTTCTGTAAAGCTGGAATTCCACAGGGTTCGGAGCTTGGGGCATTTGTTTTTTTATACCTACATAAATGACATATCCAACTCCATAAATCATTTCAAACATAATTTATTTGCCGACGACATGCAAATATACTTCCACACAGACAAATATTCTCTAAATGACGCTGTTGCCAACATTAACGAGGATCTTGACTCACTAATGACTTGAACAGTTACATATGGACTGCAATTAAATCCCAGAAAGTCACAATAATTCATTATGACTCACCAGAGACTATTATCTACAATTAACCTAAACACAGTTTCGCATGTGTCACTTAATGGAGTTAAAATTACTTATAGTGAGACAGTAAAAATTTTAGGAGTATTTACTGACAACAAATTAAATGGGAATACAGAAATAAATCATACATGCAGAAGAGTCTTCTCAATAATACATTCATTAAATCGAGAAGAAATTGTCTGTCATTCGCTCTCGGGAAAATGTTAGTAGAAACACTTGCAATGCCCCATTTTGATTATTGTGATACTCTTTTTACAGACCAAAATATTATTTTCACTCAAAGACTTCAACGAGTCTTGCGCACGTTTTATTTGTGGTATTTGCACATTTTACCATGTTACACCGTCCCTGGAACAATTATCGTGGCTTCGTCTAATAGATCGTTGGATTGTCCATTCCCTATCCCTTCTCTATAAAATTCTTCATACATCGTCGCCTAATTATTTATCACGCCGTTTCATAAGACTATCCGACACACATAATCTTGACGCTCGATCCCATCAGCACATTGTTCTTTATATCCCTCCTCATCACACTGTGTAATATTCATTATCTTTTACAGTCTCACTTGCGAAAACATAGAATTCCCTTCCGCCCTATGTCAGAGACTGCCAACTAATAATACATCCTTCAAAAACAAATTAAAGAATTATTTAATAACAAACTAACTCATACACCTCACTGATAGAATTATTTTAACGATTATTAAATTTAATTATTTATGAAAATAATATTAAATTAACAAATATTTTCATTTTTTAAAATATTGTATAACCGTAAAATTAGTTTTATATATTTTATTATTTTTCTTTATTTTATATAGGCCACTACATTAGGCAGCGACGGTCTATCAACAATTTAATTTATCTTGCTAGAATAAATGTTATTATTAGTTTCAGTCTTGATCTTAACTATCATTAACTTATTGTATTATAGATCATAATACAATAGATTATCTCATTGGTCAAATCTTCATTTAGTATTTAATATTAGAGTTAATTATGATAGTTATATTCTGATGTAATATATGTTTGTCCTGATGAGTGGACGAGAAGGCCACATGGCCTTAACTCCACCTGCAAAATAAATAAATAAAAGATAATACATATCTACAGTCAACCATGAAAAGACCATGTGTGTAGATTAAAAAAAGTCTCATTCTATATAATAATGATTAAAAAATACTACAAAACAAATTAAAAAAGAGAGGAAAAAACACACACATATAGGCCTACATACACACACCCCCACACACATACACACGTGCGCGCTATACCCTCCACCCTGCAGACATCAAATGCACTATCAGGCTATTCAACTTATCAAGACTACTTTTTATATAATATATTTGAAGACAGAAAAACAGAGACCTTATAGAGATTCTCATTATTGATAATACATACACAGGCAGTAAGTCGTACGTACTCTTGACAATCCGTTTCAATAAATAAACACCTAATACTAACATAAAACAAACCAATACAATACACAACATTAACGTAACTACATTAAAATTTTAAAAGTAAACTAACATGTAGTACAATTATTTAAAGTTATGCAATAAACGTACAGGCATACATAGACGAGAGTCGCATACATGAAACCATGATGCCTCTTACAGTGAATTTAATTATAAAATTTTGATTATATGAAAATAGAATAAATAAATTTATTGAATGCTGTCCACCTGCACAAACATGCAGAACGTCCAATTAACAACTTTCAGTCATGTATGAAACATTTTCAAACTGATATTAAAACAAATTAATGTTATTTGTAAATAATTGCATCAACATCGGTATCAGAGTTTTTTTTTTAAATTATTCAACCTTGTATCAAATCGAAATTGATTAGTAAAATGAGTAACACACAATTTTAAAATTAAATTTCACAGAATTTTATCAAATTAATGCATCATTTAATTACTAATATCTTCACAGTAAGGCTGTGAAAAAACACATTTATCAGGCTGTGTGAGTTTGTTAACGCTCTAGCGAGTAAAATTTGTTGTTTTTACGGAACCGAACTAGTCATATTGGAATCAATTGGGGAAACTAAGACAGATTTCGTTGACCAGAAAGAACGTATCTTAGGAACATAAATGATGACACTAGCTATCGTAAATTATGTATTGTTAAAGTTCTGTTTTACATTTGTGAATGGCGCTTTTTTCACGTTAAGTAACAATATTGTTATAAAGACATTTGTAATTCGAAAATTCCTTCAGGATGTAAAAACATTGCAGTGGGTTACGCATCACATTAATGTTAAAAAATATTGGAATTCTTATCAATTTGGCATTTTCATTGTTCTCCTCCAGATGACGTTGCAGTTAAAATTAAAACAAAAGTTCATCATCCAAGTACTCAGTAAAAAAAGGTAAATCCTCAGCAATTCCAATAATAAGTCTGTTTCTGATGTTTTGCGGAATATATATATATATATATATATATATGTGTGTGTGTGTGTGTGTGTGTGTGTGTGTGTGTGTGTGTGTGTCTGTGTTTTTGAAAATTAAATTTTAAGTATATGGTTTCATTCCTAGAAAATAAACATGGCGGCAAATAAAGATTTTTTTTTTAAATTTCGGCTTTGTGGCAAACCCCCACAGGTAATGGTTGAATTTCGCTGACATTTTGAAGAATTATTCTTCATTTTATTTCAATCGTGCATACTCGAGTTTTGTTACAAATAATCGAATATTTGGGTCTCTAGTAGATTTTGAAATTTTAATTTCAAGTTAGATTTTAAGATTTAAGATTTATTTTAGATTTAAGATTTATTTAGCCTGGTGGAGTTAAGGCCATGTGGCATTCTCTTCCACTCACCAGGACAAACATATATTACATAAGAATATAACAATCTTAATTAACTCTAATATTAAACACTAAGTAAAAATTTGATCAAAAGATAATATCTAATATACATATTACGATCTAAAATACAAGTTAAACCTCTTTTCGAATGGTATGGTAATTATGGTTAACTAAATCGATGTTATTTTTCTTCTATTCATTGCTATATGCCCGGTTTACGTCCGAAAAAGAAGATTTTAGAGTAGCTAGATTTTTACACACACATACACATACAAATACATATTTATTCTTATTTCGGGATTATTTATGCAGGTATCCTCAACCAAAATACTCATTTTTTTCTTCCAAACTTCCCGGTCTTGCGTGCCTGCTTCTGTCATATTTCTCTTCTTCATGTTGTCTTGAATTCTCTTTATCCACTTTGGCTTTGATCTACCACTTTCCCTTTTCCAGGAGGTATCTATTGCAATACTTCTTAGTTTGTGTCTGTGTCTCTTCTTTTCATATATTGTTCATATTCATTTACGCTGTTAATCGTTGCGGATTTGAAAACATTTTTTAAAATCCCATCATAAGTACAACTTCCAATGGATATATTTCTTCGCTAATCGCTAAGAAATTAACGATGTATTTATTAAATAAAATTATAACCAGGGTATTATTTCTGTGTTAAAAGTTAAGATTACTACATTGTATAATGATAAGCAACACTATTCTTCCATTTCCACATACTGTGACTTGTAGAGGGGACTGCGTAGATAACGTTCTGTCCGGAAACTTACCGTTCTTGTGCTCCATATATAAGTTTATGCAATAACCGTTTAAATCACCCGGGATGCCAGGGATAAATCTAGAGAAATGTAATTATTTTTGACTAAAATAATTGCACTTACAAAACCCAACATATACTGATTTCATAACAATGTCCGATGTAAAGGGAAAATTGTACAAAACATCACTTTGTCACAGTAAAAATAAGATGGAGCAAATGTACCAGAACATTATCCATAGGTGAAATCAGCGCATAAGCTTGGTGCCTGCCACATCGAATCGCTGTCATACTGGATAAATACTGACCACAATGTTAAGTACAGTAGAGATGTTTGGTAGCTTTGCGAATGAACCATTGATCTTACAGTAACAGAGTGAATTTTTTTCCACATTACACATTGACACCAATTCAGTGAATATTGGGCTGTGTGCATGTAATTAATTAAGTCATAAATCATTAAATTAGCCTAGATTTATTCCCGGCTTATGCGGGAGATTTAAATGCTAAATGTTCAATTGTTGTACCTGCAGCACAAAAACGGTACGTTCCCTGACAGGGGTTCTTATTCAACACGGCCATAGAAGTTTGTGATGAGAATTTCCGAACACCCTCTAATATTCTACTGTGTGTATGTGGGACCAAGACAAAAGACAGATGTTTTAATCCTCATCATACTACTTTGCAACCTTAACTTTTAACACACAAAATTCATTCTGTAATTATAATTTATTTATTCCATATATACCGTCCTAATTTTTAGCGGTTTCGGAACAAGTGTCGCTACTGAAATCGTACTCATGAAAAGATTTTTGAAAAACAACTCGATGATATTAATTAATATGTTAACGTACGCTGATGAGGTGATATTATGCGATAGCAAGGAGATTATATGGGCCAACACGCATATTCTATTGAGAAACACTACGAAATTGGATTGGAAGTATATACCAATACAACTTAATGTGCGATCACACATAGAAATACATTATATAATGGAAATGAATAGTTATTGACAAATGAGGGATGAGTGACTGAATTCGAATACCTAGCAACAATAATTTGAAACAGACATGTATTATAAAGAAAAATTAATGAACATAAAATATTCTAGAAGTATATGTTATTACGTATTCAAAGTAGTACTGTCGTCCCAACTCTTCAAAAGAAAAAAGTTAATTTGTAAATGTATAAAACATTTATTTTATCGTCCCAGTTAAAGTATTTTGATGGGAAACATGCACTCTTACTTTAAGGAAGCTGAAACAATTAAACGTATTTGGGGATAAAGTACATAGGCATTTTCTTGGAAAAAAGTGACGATGATACAGGTGAATGGAGAAGACTAAACAAGAGTTAACTACGTGCATTTATGGCAAACCAGATGTAATAAAATAATGTTATGTCTCGCAGATTGCGTTGGGGAGTAAATGTTGAAAGAAATTATATTGAAAAAGGGGCATGAGAACTCCTTGTAGGAAACCAGAGGGATATCTGCCAGCAGGTAGGGAAAACATGTGGTGAGAGAGTAAAATAACCGTGATTAAAGGGAGATAATTTATACAGAGATTATTGGAAAACAGCTCAGGATAGGGATCTATGGAGAGTTAATATCTACGAACTATAGAGCGCTCGATAGTGCCAGTGAGTTACTTAGGCCTAGTTTTAGAAAGTTTTACCGCACACGTAAATTCCGTTGAAAAAATCAAAATATGTCGGATGCGTATACGCGTATTTGTTATCCCTAAAAAAAGTACATTAAATTAGAAAGAATTGGTCCTAACACATCTACAATAGACAAGTGTTTGTTAGTTTGACATATTAATCAGTTCATTAATAAATAAGTACGGATTCATTCACTCATAATATCTCCTTTTACAATTTTCGCATTCCGCATGAATTAAAACATATATTATTACAATTCATTTATCTTAATTATTTATTATCTATCCTGTAATTGTAATCAGAGACTTTATATTGTGATCTAATTTTTATATATCCACTCCCCAAATAGGATCATATTCTCGAGTGAACATATTTAACCCTTCAGAGTGGATGGATTTAAATGGCCGAGAATACTCTGATGCGGGAGGAGTTCACCGGTATTTAAACTCAGCCGCTCAGTGCCAGTATTCCAATAACGCATTTAAATTGATATATCTTGAGTAATTTAAATGTTTTTTGCAATTCGTTTATGGTGAACCCTTAATATAATATTTAATTAATTAAATTTGTTACGGTTCTCACGTAACATCTCTGCGTTTTTTGCAGACTTATTTATGGTTGTTGTGCCACAGTTGAAATAGGTCCTTTTTGTAAACTTCTCACATAAGTGACACAGTGTATTGCACTAGGGATTCTTTGAAGAATTCAGAGAACCGACTTTACCTAACAACAAAACGAAATATTTACACAAAGAAAAGGGTCTTGAAAAAAAAAGTATGAACTTCAAAAATTGGTGTGATAAATCTTCAAAATGTAAACCAGCTGTTGACACTCGGGCAACAATAAGTGTATTTTTCCCCTTGTGTTTACTTTGTTCATGTTTATTACAAACACATTGCTTCTATGCGCTGACCTTCTTTCTTGCAGGGGGGGCAGCCTTCTCCAAATGTGTCTTTCTAACACTTTGGAAACATTATTTTAGGTCGTGTGCCTTCAAAAAATGGTCTTTCTACACATCAGACCGGTTGTACTAAGACCTTCATCAACCCTAAATTTCAATGCCTTTCTTCTGGTTTCCAAACCGAAAACAGTTGATGAAATATGACTATAATAGTTTCGCCGGAGGTGTGGACTTAAAAGATCAACATGCTACAAGCCGGAAGATCGAGGGTTTGAGTCCCGGTGGATCAGGATTTTTTAAACTGAACCAAACCTTCAGGCGGCACCGTGAAGCCGGGGTTGACTCAGTCTCTAACTGAAATGAGTACCAGATGCTTGTTATGGGCCGTCAGACAGAAATAAGTACTCGGCTTACATCAAGTACCGATAGTTTAGAAAAGTGGGAGCCTTAACCTCCTAATATCCCAAGAACCTTCTAAGGTCTGTAGTGGACCACTTACCTTTTAGATACTGACTGAATTGTAGACTAACTACCTTTCCATAATGTAAGGATATCGTCATTTGAAATATATATATATATATCTGAAATTTACTGTTGTGGTCCTGTACTATAGCGTAAATCGGAAATAACTTTGTTGGGCCTTTATATATACTGAATTTTGCGACATTATTATTAAAAATGAAGGGATTTGAAAATAAATTCAATTTGATAGACAAGCTAATCTACAAAAAAAAAGGCTAATTTAGTTTTATAAGAAATCCTTTATCAAGTTATAAATTTAAGAAAAATGTCAGAGGCCGCAAGAATAAACGCAAATATAAAATTATTTTAACTTGTTACTGAGGGCCGTAATCAGTTAATATATGCACTAATATAAACTTTGAAGTCTCTACATAAAATTTGTATAAACTGTAAATAGTTAATGTAAACACAAAGGTCATAATTACAGTTTAAAGCAGTGCGTGTAGCTAGCGTACATGTCACGTCGTTCCGCATTGGGTGAAGAATTCAACTTGCGTACACGTCACGTCGCTCCACGCTGACGGGTTAATTCATGACAGTTAGCGAATAAGATAAATTCTACAAGCACAACTAGCAAGTAATAAGTTAGAACGCCATGTTGTAAATGTAGAAAACTACAAAACAACGAGTTAAGTGATTTTTAAGAGGAATCAGACATACAGAAATTAGAAGAGTTATGTCTCGTAGATTGTGATGGGCAGGAGATATGGCATGAATAAGGCATTAAAAAGGGGCATAAAACTCAGTAGGTACACCAAGAATGAAATGGATAATAATATTATCAATAATTTGAGGCAAGTAAATTATACATGGAATGTTTGGTAATTTGGGTCACTTTGGGGTCAAGCAGAAACACTGTATTGTGGAATATTCCTAAATAAAAATGTTTGGTAATTCAGGATACGGATATTTGTAGAGTTTATGTCTGGAAGACCATGATAAGTTAGTTAAGAAAAACGTAAGTTGAAATCCTGCTCTTCATCCAATAGAATTTACCTACTCATTTTACAGGTGAATGAGAAGTTACCGTAAGGCCTGTACTGTTAATGAAACAGCTTACTTTCTACGTATACGAGATCATTCCATTATTAAATTTTCACTTATTCTAGGGGATTATGACCTTCACCAACCAGATTATAGTTTCTGGTTGAAATCGTCATCCGGGCTAAATACCCGTGGCATAGTTGTAGTAACATTCGATATTCTGTCTACACTCCAGTAGGTATCTTCAGGAAACTGTAAATTCCTCAACTGTCACTTCAGTTGAGGAGTTCATAGAGACTAAGGACAGTATTATGAAGATATCTACCCAGTAGTAAACGAAATTAGACTACTGCCAGCCTGAATGATTATTTCAGTCAATGTTAATGCATTGATTTTCAAAACCTACATAAGTAGCATATATAGAAGAATAACTATTAATGTTATTATTGTTATAATAATAATAATAATTATTATTATTGTTGTTGTTAATTATTATTATTATTATTACTATTATTATAATTTACGCTTGTCTACAAAAATGAACTTTCTTTCTTTCACAAGAACAGAAATATTAGATTCTAGAAGTTTTTTTTCTCAGGCTGAACTCCAATATCATTTCAATTTTTCGTCGTCAGGCAGGAGTTTTGTATAATATTTACTTGGTTTTTATAATTTTTAATAATATCAGTAACTAGCTATCTAACTTTAAATTATATACTACTCAATCTGACATACCTGGAAAGTGGTATATAGTTATTTTCGGGCATATTTTGCATCTGGGACATATATGTTTCTGGTCCAACAATTATCAGCCAGAATATTATAATTCCACTTGTCTTGGGACCTGTTTTCGTTTGTAGAAATTGCTGATGAAAACGCTCACCGTGCTCATCGCTCAGAGCCCCAAGATTTTCCGGGATGAAATGTAAGTGAGAATCCAATAATTCAATTTTTAAAGATATGTTAACATCCCATAGCTTTATAAGAGTGTAGAAGATTAGCCTCTAGGTCACAGTAGTTTCCTGCTTTATGGTTTCCAATGAAATTGCTACATACAATTTTGAAAGACTGTCAGGCTGCTTCATCAAATGATTTTAACAGTCCTTGAAAATGGCCATCAGCTATTAATGACAGCATTTACGGTCCTACAAAATTCCTTCTTTCAATTTAGCATTACTGACTTCGGATAATTTCGATTTCAAGCACAATAATTCATCAGAAAGTTTTTCCTTGCTTTGATGAAATATTTCGTAACTCCTAATCTAATATGCAGTGGAGTTAATGTGTTATTCCTGGATTCACTAAAAGGAAATATGACATTTTTTTCTGGCCAGGGATAAGAGATTCACGTTTAGACTATGATTTTCTAACGTAGTGAAACTTCTCATCTCTGCTGTCCAATTCGTACAAAATAACAGGTAAATTTGTTGATCCCTAGTTGCAAACCAAACAATAAAGCAATGAACTTCAAGTCACCGCTGATATTCCATTATAATTTTCATGTTGGATTTTCCGTAAAATTACATTCATATTGTCATATTTCTCTTTCACATCAGCGGCATACACTACAGGTATTGATGGAGGTTCATTGCCAATATGTAGCAGCAGACCATTCAGAATAACTTTAAAGGAGTCTGTGAACAATCACCACTCATCTGGCCGGTGTTGACGCCCAAGAGTTTCCATAACTGAACAAATATGTACTTATATCAAGACAAAACACAATACCATTTTCTTCAGAGGAGCAGTCTTTGCAATTACTATGGCGGCTATGATAACTACACATTCCTACATTTTTTAGACCCGATTCCAGCCTTTGAGCCTGGAAGTTAAAACTTCCTCATGCTGTTTTCTTCTTCATTAGAACAATCTCATTATTTTTATTCCTTCTGAATTCATTAAAAAGAGTTTAGGCTATCTTTCTTTCGCCTTAACTTGAATAATTACTTAATCATTACGAAATGTTAGCTTTCCCTGAAAATATTATATATATATATTCAAGATACCAACAAGAATGGAAAAATCATCTGAGAAGAATGGCAAGAAATAGACTTCCAAAATTGGCATTCCAATATACCCCAACTGGACATAGGGACCAAGGAAGACCAAAACATCGGTGGAAAGATCAAGACCATCTTCGCTAGGTTTACCGTACAGGCCACATGGCCTAAAACGAATTTGTTCATGATTATGATGATGATATATATATTTCTACGTTCTCTTTTTCATTCACCCTAAATTATCACTTGTGATTTACCAGAATACATTATTTTTATTGAAATGAACATGGTTATAATTTCGTCCCATATTACAGGCGAATAAGAAAATTAGCCTATAAAAAACTTTGTTCATTCTAATGATAATTTTACTTTTTAAAAGAGATTTAATCAGATGAAAGATAATATTGTGAGTATTATCTAACAATGAAAATTTGCTGTCTTATATTCAAAAACACATATTAATTATTTTACTTCTACTCTGCTTTGTCTTGGAGAGAAAAATAAGCTGGAAGCATGAATTCATTCCAAACAAAGTAGCCCGAGGCAGGATAAAGAACTTTACTCGTTGATAAATGTCATGGCCTACATTACCAACTCTTTGTGGGCACGATGTTATATATATTCCTGTTACGATGATATTTACTCCCTCTCTCTCTCTTACATAAAAGTTATTAAACTCGTTGAATTATGTAACACTTTTTTAATTATTATACTTTGTTGAGGACTTCTAAATATAAGTTTAGAAATTGTTTTGACTCTCAAACTCGACGCAATATTATGGCTTATATAACCAAACAATGATGTTTTATGAAAGATAAACAATTCTACACTCCTCTCTCTTTGCTGTCTCTCTTTCTTTCTCTAACTTTTCACACTCATTAATTTACTCTCGTTGATCCAAATTAATCAATTTATTGAGTACAATTTATGCTACGAATTAGAGCCGGTCAATAACACATTCATCCCCGATCAAATCTAGCTCCCGAGCTTACCAATCTCGTTGCTTCTACGGAGACACTTTGCGTATTCACGGGAGATGGAAGAAGAGAAAGCAGAAAAGAGTGATCCTGGAGTCTTATTGTATAAGATTTCACGAAAACAATGAATAGTTTTACTAGCAAAATTGTGACTGTGAAAATTAAAAAAAAACTAAATAAATTGCCTGTTGAAACCAAAATTGTACAAGTATTTAGATTTAAAAATAAACCTATATATTACTAACTAACTAACCCATTGGCACTAACGGACCAGTAGGTTCATGGTCGCGAGGACATAAGCTCTCCATGCATCCCTATTCTCAAGTAATGTTTTCCAATCATCCCCTGCATAATCGACTTCCCTTAAAACATAGTTAATGTTATTCTCGCACCTCTTTCTTGGTCTACCAACTGGCCGTTTTCGCTCTGGTATGCCTAAAAGAAGCTTCTATGCACCTCTTTCATTCCCCATACGTGTCACATGTCCTGCCCATCGCAGTCTACGAAACTTAACTATTCTCAATATATCTGGCTTGCTCTAAAGACCATCTAATTCACTGTTTTGCAGTCTTCTCCATTCACCTGTCTGTTCATCTCTCTTTAGTCCAAAAATTTTCCTAAGAACTTTATTCTCAAATACTCGTAATCTCCTTTCTTCCCTTAAAGTACGAGTCCATGTTTCGCATCCATATAAAACAACTGGTAGAATAATAGTTTTATATATTTTCAGTTTAATGTTTTTTGAAAGGAATTGGGAAGTCAAAAGTCTCTGTAATTCATAATAACAAGCATTTCCAGAATTGAGCCTATGTTTAATTTCTTTGTGTATCTCATTCCTGTTTGTGATTTTTGTTCCTAGGTATTTGAATTCAGTCACTTCCTCAAAAGTTCCTTCATTTGTCATTAGCTGTCCATTTCCACTATATAATGTATTACTATGTGTGACCATACATTTAGTTTTATTGATATTTACTTCCTGTCCTAATTTCTTAGTGTTACTCAATAGTGTGTGTGTGGTGTGTGTGTGTGTGTCTATGTGTGTGTGTGTGTGTTGCCCTTTAGTATCTCCTCGCTGTGGTCCAATATTACTACATAATCAGCATAAACTAACAGCTTATTAATACCATTGAGTTGTAGGCCTTCTACATCCTCTAAAGATTTGACGCCATGCTCTAGTACAAAATTAAATGGTAGAGGAGATAGTGCATCTCCTTGCTTCAACCCATTCTGGATTTCAAAACTATCCGAAAACTGTTTGCCTACACGCACCCTACTCTTTGTGCCATTTAGTCACATTCGTATAAGTCTAATTATCTTTTAGGAATTCCGAACTCTAGGAGGATACTATATAACTTCTCCCTCTTAATTGAATCATATTGCTTTTTTGAAGTCTACATATAGTTGATGTGAAGTACCATTATATTCCCCCTTCTTTTCTAAGATCTGTCTTAAGCTAAAAATCTGATCTCTTGTAGACCTGTTTCTTCTAAATCCACATTGACGATCTCCTAGAATGTCATCAATATAAGGAGTAAGTCAGCTTACTAATATATTTGTTAGAATTTTGTACGAAGTTGAAATTAATGAGATGGCCATATAGTTGTTGTTGCAATCAGTTTTATCTCCTCTCTTATAAATTGGTACGATAATCGATTCTTTCCATTCATGT
Organism: Diploptera punctata; assembly: GCA_030220185.1. Lineage (NCBI taxonomy): Eukaryota > Metazoa > Arthropoda > Insecta > Blattodea > Blaberidae > Diploptera > Diploptera punctata. The sequence goes on from JASPKZ010002906.1 coordinate 41,217, forward strand.
GGAAGAGCTTATTTATCCCAAATCATATTAAGGAACTGGCGTATCTTGTCCATCATTTTTCTCCCCCTGATTTTATCAGTTCTGCTGGGATCTCATCTGAACCTGATGTTTTTATACAGCTTCAAAAATGAAACGTGTACTTAGTACTGCACATGAAATGTACTCCGACAGCACTAAACATTCGTTTACAGTTTATATTAATTTATTTCCTGTTGAAATTGTTATGAACATTATAAATTATGAGATTTCCTATCATCTACCAATAAATAAAATATCTGATAATATTTCTAACAGTATAGAGAAACTTATTATTTATTTATGTACAAATGCTAAAATTGTCAAATTGAACGTTAATTAATTGAATTTACGCTGTTTAGAAAAATGTAAATATCAGCGTATTAATTTTTAAGCGATTGTGTGTAAAATTATATATAACGCGACTGTCTTTAGTTCAGCGAATACAGTAGTTAGCCTACACTTTTAGAAATATATTTGAAAGAAAAATATAATTTTAAAATACGATAAATTAACAGAACAATTACTCTTTTTTTTACTTACAGGTTATCTAACTTACAACTGAAATTGAGTTTAGACATTCAGTTCAACATAAAGCTTGGCATTAAAAAAAAATGAACTTCTGAATATTCGAGATACGTTTGATGTTCTTTTTAATTTTCATATGGAATCACCCTTCAATTGTTTATATATTTAAATATCAGTAATAATAATAATAATAATAATAATAAGATGATGATGATGAAGAAGAAGAAGGGGAAAAGAAAAAGTATAAGAAGGAGAAGAAAAGTAAATATTAATTCGTAAAATAAGGAATTCTTTGGCTAATGATAAACGTACGTGATCGTACGTGCAGTAAACATTTTTTATGTGGCACAACGTTGATGATTTCAATATTCTTACTCACTGCGAGAATCCGAAGACTATTTATTCTAGCTCCTGTTACCGATACACGAGACTCTAGCGCCGGCACTCCCTTGCAGCTGCTCTCGGTTAAGAGTGCGAGCAGAAATCAGACGGAATTTGACGGCTTTATTACGAACATTGGGTGAATATTTAGTTCTATTTATTTTGTACTCATATTTGTTTAATTATTTGCATTGAAAATAATACAAATAATAATAAAAATAATAATACAAATAATAATAATAATAATAATAATAATAATAATAATAATAATAATAATAATAATAATAATAATAGCCTGTCTCTTTAGTTTAACCTCTCCCTTCCATTGTATGTACTTTTACATGACCTTTCGCCACCCGAACTATAGAGCGACATGACCTGTCATACACTTATATTTAGACTACACAAGAACATGACGACCTCATTCTATTAGTGATTATCTTAGTGCCAGGATCATCTACGAGACAAAGGTTTAAGGTAAGACACACCATTTACTCAGTCTTCAAATTAAACAAGGCAAATACAGTATTATTTAGGGCAGATGATGTTCGGAAACCATATATACTCTAACGTTAGGAAAAACCCTACCAACGGAATATATCCGACCGATAATCGAAGTCGGGTCTGCTGCGTACTAGGCAATGACGGTGTCTGAGACAACAGCGGTGGACAAACATATGTAACAATGCATTTTGTTTATTCCTGTGTGAATCATAGGGGATTTATGCTTACCATGCTCGGGCAAAAAAATATTAATATCGTATTGCAATATAAAAAAAACTGAAATAAATATTTATTTGTGTGGTTAAATATGAAGTGGAAACATGGAAACAAAGTCAAAATTTGCTAAGTCAAATTATTAACACTGAAAATGTATTTCTTACCACATTCGGTCAGATATTCTATAAGTTACTGGAGAGAATAAGAAAATAAGTGATTAGGCAACATATGACGGAAGAAAATCAAATTATAGATTTGTGGACATGTAAAATCTATGGATGATGGAAGGTTATCAAGAAGAGTTTTGGATTGGGTTCTAGAGGGAGGAACAGGTTGTGGTAGACCAAAAAACACTTGGCTGCAGGACTTAAAGAAGTGATTAATTAAAAAGGGTTGCAAGGCCTGGAATGGGAAGATACACAGAATTAGGGGAAGAGGATAAGACTGAAAAACAGTGATCTCAGGAAGATGTGATAATCTTTATTTATATAATTCTTCTGTACATGTGTTTTTCATTGAACTCTTCCTAAACTACTGGATCGATTTTGTGTGTGTGTCTGATTTGGTTCAGATTTACAATTGAATCCTCTAAAACCAATAGGTATAGGAGTTCACCTGAAGCGAAAATTTAAAAATTGCTTTAGCGGTAACATTTTTCGACGTTTAAAAACGGAGCTCAGCATATTCTACTAAAATGAACCGAGGTATCTACTGTCCAAAAACGAGCGAAATCAAACAATTAGAAGTAGAGGTTTACTTGAAATTCACTATTAAAAACTGCCTATACGACTGGACCAATTTGTATTAAATTTGTATACGTTTGAGTGAGTTCTTGGATGGTTTACATTCACAATTTGATCCGGTAGGTGGCGCTGCGAATGTTTTTATGTCAGATTTGTAGTCATCTGCATTACTGACTTATTCCGCGCGACAACAATGTGACGTCATAATGCACGTTTCTTGAACCACAACAGAAGGCGGTGAGAAGTTTCCTTGCGAAATTATTGATTAGTGAAGTTAATGGTAAAAAAGTGGGGGCACGCCATAGCGGAGTGGTTAAGGCACTGAGCTACAAGCCGGAGGGTCATAAAGTCGGCTGACATAAAGTGCCGATTGTCTAGAAAAAGTGGGAGCCTTAACCACCTACTACCCCAAGGGCCTCCGGGCCTTTTAATGGTAAAAAAAGTAACTTATAATTGTATCGTTAGACCATGACACGGGACTTGAACGTTCGGGCAGGATGTCTGCCGGGTCCGCTGGTGCCTTATAATCCTGTTCATGAACAACAACAACAATAATAATATTAATAATAATTATTGTTATTATTATTAGTTTTATTTATTACTCTGTGGACCCTCGGGGACTTGTGTTTACCCATGCTCATCTTTACTTCCTGGCTTCAAACATATTACCCTGAAAAATGTATATTTTTTATTTGTCATTTATAGATGTCGTGACATCTAGGATAAGGCCTTTCAATTTATTAAGGAAGGTTGTGTGATTGTACTGTTCTGTTTGACATCTGCTTTCTGAAGAAAAAACTGATTATAATGATGATGAAAATAATAGTTCCTAGCTATGAAATTTCAACTCAGCATTTGCCTTCATGACTAATGAAAAAATGGAAGGAAGGGGGAATCTCAGGTTGGTTAGCTACGAGGTTTCAGGTTTTCAACCAGGGACCACCTCAAATATGAACTTCAAAGCCAACCACCTGAAAGAATTCACTTGGTAAAATACATATTTTCCTTAGAAATTTTCTCCAATACCAATCTATTGTTCATTATATCAATGTATTAGTCCCTTGATATATTTAGTTTATAATATTTTATTGTTCTAAACAGTTTTTAAAAATACATTATTCCATTATTCCATTATATATGTATAGTTCAATCATTCACTTTTAGGAACTTTTTGCATGACCTACAGCCTTATAGTGTCATTACCTATCGACAGAGGGATTTTAAACTATGTAACACAGGCATAAACTTTTACCATACTGTACAAGGATATAGAGGGCCGTCACCAATGAATGATCAGCTCAATATCAGGATATCTTCCTAGGCAACACAATATTAAGAATATTTAAGTTATAATAAATTATATTTATTCAATATGAATGAGAGGTGTTTTCTTTAAAACTGTGGTAATATCTAAATATCCATTGCAACATTTCAAATCTCTAGAGTGTTATATTTTACTGGTTTCTGGGGGATATAACAGTTAAAAAAGTTTGTTGCAAACTATTGTAACATTATCTTATTTCTCTCTTTAGTTGGGCCAACCGTTTACTGTTTACTTATATTAAGAAATGGAATGCGGATCTTATATATGATGATTATGCTGGCCTGATGATGCTTGAGTACCGTTCCGGCCTTAACATTTCCTCACATTTGTCTTACAGGTGACAAAACCCGTGAAAAAGAAAATCACCAATGAAACTTGTCCCGACCGAGGAATGGACCGGGGCTGCTGCGTACGAGGCAGGGACGGTAACTCAAGACCACAGCGTTGTAGTCATTCACTGACGTTACAACCCATATGTGAATATACTACATGATATATGTTCATTCTTCTTTGTATTCAATTTTTCGATTTCGTCGTTATAAATTGAAAATTTGACATATTCTGCTACAAGGTCGATCAACCTCTTATATCTTCTTCACCTCAATCTCCGTCCTAATGATTTCTACAGCATTGTTATATTCCTTATTGTATTGTTCTCCTCGCCCTTGTACGAGGGAATGAGTCTAACTTTCCACAAATTATACTACCTCAGCTCTTTTATAAGTAGACCAAGTTCCGTATAACATATAACGAATATTGTAGCTGGTGGCGGTGGCTGTGGAACAGATATTTTTATATCAAACAAGTTTACTTACAAATTCCCAATCTTCTTTATCCACCAAACTGATATTCAGGGAGTTCATACACAGAAAACGCATCCGCCTGCTTTTAAAGCTTATCTGTGCAAGATCTCCATGGCAAACATACAGGCTGTCCCATTGAAACCTCCCACATTTTAATTAATCATAACTAACAACGTATGCGGAATTATGAAATGAGGCCGGTATTAAACGAAACAGAAACTCAAAGAAGTTTCATTGCCACATATTAAAACACCTCTATATGTGCACCATTTCTTCAATATTTTCTTCTGAAACACGTGTACGAGCACCCCCTGATTTTTTATAACGCTTCCAGTCGCCAGAAATTTCTCAAGCCATGCCTTAATGGTCTTCCCATCAGGTGCATTTCCTCCGTATTCTCTGCGGTAATTTCTTTGTACTGTAATTATTGACTGATATTATTAATTAAAATATGGGAAGTTTCTATGTGACACGGTGTAAATTCCTGATTCAAAACATCTGGATGTTTTAGGACATCGTTCAAACTAATGCAGGGATATTATTCATCATTACACATTGCTTTCTTCAGTTTTTATATCGAATCTTACGTCATTTAAAATCTATTAATTCAGGTCGGGATCTGAGCCAGAGCGCAGAATGCACCGTCTTTTACATAATAAATAATATACTGCAGCAATATAAATGTATGGTAAGCTACCACTGTTATTTAAAACATTATTAAAGGTAAAATGAGATGCTCTTTGTTATCGAGGAGTGAGAAACTCGAACAATATACGAACACCTTTCAAACCTCCGTTAAAAAGTACGACATTATTAGACAATGTACGATACATACAATAAAATGTTATTTACAAATATGGATCGCACGTGCAGTAAGTCGAATGTGATGTTAACAGTCCGTTACAATTAAATAATGTTTGGCAATACTATAACATAAAACAAATAGGGAAGCACAATAATATTACAATTAGATAGTAATAAAATAATATTTTACATTAATTAGGTTATGTAGAATTATTAAGAATTAATGATATTACATTTTGCTAACATATTTATTCACAAATTAATGTTGTTCTTATTTCCGCGTTTTGTCCAGATTTACCCTTCTTAAAAAGCATTTAAAACAGCAGACGCTGCATGATGAATAAGTCCCAGAAAGCCAGCTTACAGTTAAAGAAAATATTAACCAGTTTGAGGACGACCATATTTCACACGTATTAATATTATACTCGAATAATAGAAGAACTAATATGAAACATTATGAGACTAGAGTGCACAGTATCGAAGCAATGTTTTCAACACATGGGATCGTGGTAGAAAGTTGTCCTCGTGTCGTAATCCCATACCTACAAAACAGGATCCCATTTCGTTAAATATTTCAGGGGCAAGTCTCGCGTCAGCCGCATGACTATCCCATTAGGGCCACCCTACTCTCCCCAGAGTGACTGTCCTACTCCTCGCTGTCGAGTAAATAAACTGGTGATTATGCGACACAACCCCTGCCCAAGCAAAGCTATGTTGGATTAAACAACTGACTACCGGACATGGCCTTGTTAGATTACGTCATCATGTCTCACATTTAATTGAAACTGTCATGCGAGAAAACATAAAACTTAAAATGGCATTAAGAACATTTAAACAATTTTAATTAATTGAATCATTCCCTTTTAATCATTTAAAATGTTCTCTTCAAAAACGAATTCTCCATTACAGATCAATTTTCGTATCTCATTTTCATGTAAAATAATATTTTCTTTCCGTTATATCTGATCTCTGTTATATTAACTTCCTCGATTCAATAGTATTAACGCTAGTAATGATACTTTACAAGCTAATGCCCTGGACGAGAAGGAAGCAAGTATATTTACCACTTACCACACATTGTAGCGATAATTCAGAATGACGGCGCTCTCTGGATTGGTGGTTAGCAAGATGCGAGGGCGATCACCCAAAACAGCACTAGATATCAGAAGAAAAGAGGGCACGTAAGATGGAGATGTAAAGTCTCCAATCGGCTGGAAATCGAATATAACTGCGGACTGGAAAATAACAACTCCATTGCCCATGATATTTTGGCAGAAGTAAATTTATAGTTTTAAATAATTTAATTCTGTAATTTTAGAAGGAAATCGATAAAGTAGGGGTAGTTCAGCAAGGAGCCACATTTTAAAGAAAAAAGTAACAAAGGAAAATATTTGTGAATGACTTCGTACAATTATCAGATTTTTACAAAAGAGATGAAAGTTTTCTTGGAGTGTCAGAGAAGAGAAAACATGTAATTATTGAAAGAAGAGAGGAACAAAGTTATAATTATGAAATGGGTCGTGATGCGGGTTATCGGAATATTGGAATTCTGGCTGCGCTTCACCACTCGACGAGCGTGAGATCGATTCAACACTTCACCATATTTACTAGATTCTACCGCAAGTCAACAGAATCCTTCTACACCGTGAGTTGTTATTATTCCCATGAATCAAATTATCATTTGTGCACATTTATCTTGTTAAATATATATTTTTGCGTTCATCGCATCTGGCCTCTACTCCTAACCATTCTGAGTTCATATGCGGCGTCACATTCACATCTCTCGCCAAAAATCATTTTTTATTGAATAATTGAATTCAATTTAATCATTACATTATTCACGTATATAAAAAAATATATTACTTTATTTCAGTTTCCTTATTACCTGATTCCCTTCTTTCCATTAACCTAATGATAAAATATTGCACTATTTTTTCTTGAGTCATCTGTATTTGCAGTTGTTAGAAGTTTATATTCTAGTAAAGTTACAAGACACAGAAACCGCCCATTTCATATACTTGATAAAACACCATGACCTCTAATATTACTACAAGTATGTATTAATACATAGTTGTAAATAATAATTAATTAAAATCTGATTATATAAAATATAAAAAATAACATTAACCAATTCTCTTCAGTTTAAAAATAGCCATAACATAATTTATTTTGAATCAGGAAATTTATGATCATGTCGAATTCTTCTCTGCTTTCGAAATATCGAAATTAAACAATAACAACAACTACTTAACTTCAGACGCAGCGGGCCCGGGATAAGGTTGCTCATTGAGTTTTTTCGAGATTCTCACCTGTAAGACAAATGCAGAAAAAATGTAAGGTCCTATTAGTCCCCGAACACGATCTTGCAAACGCAAGACTCAATAACGTATTTCCCTTCATTAGTATTAATGTGTTAGTAAATCGCGCATTTTGTCTTAAATATTCGTGGTGTATCGAGGGTGTCTGCTCATGGAGCGGTTCGCTCATTGCGATAAGTCCTCTGTATATTTACGTGATGAAAAATGTTTGCATGTAATGGAGAATCATTTTTCATCACGTAAATATACAGAGGACTTCTCGCAAATCATCTTACGAATGATTATGTCTTGTAAGGGTTAGTGCGGCATATGGTATGCAACAAACGCGGTATGTTAAGGCGACTTAGAAATGCAGAGAGAAAATTAAACAAAAATCTCGAAAGCAAGTACCATTTTGTTATAGTTGTAAATAATTGTAAATATTAACATCGCCTTCTCAAAGGATAAACAAAATACTGCAAATATATTTAGGAGTCCAGAATGATTGGTCATTAACTAGATTTGGAAGAACTCATCTTCTGAGGGAAATTGGTTGAAATATACTTACACTACCATTATTAGTCTGGTAGAGTTAGGAATGAATTTTGAGACAGGCTGATAAAAAAGAGATTATAAGTAGCCGAAATAATATCCATGAGGAAGAGTCCTGAGGAAGATGGTAGGTCACGAAGAACTGAATATTAACCCATTGTTCAAAACATCAAACAATTTAGGCCTCGGTGAAAGGAAAACTTGGAGAGTAATATTTTCTGAAAGGTAGCTGAAACAAAATAGCTATTACATATGTTCTAAAAGTATGTCGGACATTGGAAAAACCTAAGAAATCCTGTCACGAGACCGTTATTTACCCACGTGGGAATAAATAAAAAATTGAAGGAAGATTTTGACGGTGGTGGTAATAATGATGAGTATGAGTTCAGATATGAATAAAAGTGATCTACGATGTAGGGAGCACTGTAATTATATTTTTACGCTGTTGCGGATTCCTACCCCTTCATAAATATAATTTTATTGTTTAATATATGTATAATATAATATTGTAACGAATTGTAGGACGGAATTTGAATTACTAGAGCTGCAATGAGAGACTCAAGTCTTGCCTTATACAATATTGGTGCGAATCGCGAGTGAGTTACATCTCCGGTTGAGACAAGTTTCTTAGGTGATGGTTTATTTTCGGATTTTTTCTCACCTGTAATAAAATGTCAGAATATGTTAAGGCTCAAATAGTCCTCGAACATCATCTGGCCATCATAATTATCTTCATATTCGCCTTGTTTGGTATGAATGCGTGTTTGTGAATGGGTGTTTCATTGTCTCGGAGGAAGCTTTGACGTTGAGCTCATCCCTCACTCAGGGAGACCCTCCATGTTCTGTGTAGTCACAAATGTATATGACGTGTGATTCACAGTCAAAATCCCTCTCCTGAAAGTTCGTGACACTTTAAAGTTCGTAATGCGTGTGGCTTGTAAAAGTACATACAAAGCAAGAGGTTAAACTAAGTAAATAACATGGGATCGTATAACAAATTAAGCTTTTCGCGCAATAAAGCTAAGCTACATTCCAAAAAAAGTTTACATTAATATAATAGTTATTCATCTTACAGATATTCAAATTGAGATTTACGAATGATATAAGAAACTAAACGAATTTGTAAAACAGTTTTAGTTCTTGAAACGTATATAATTTCATTTCTTATCCTAAAATCGTATTAATTCATTAGATATTAATATGTGTGTAGTAGTAGAAAGAGTAACTAGAGGCAACAGCAGCTGTAATAGTAGAATAATTATAACACACACAACAACAAAGAATTACTCGCAGACTTGAAATGTATCAATAACTATGTTTTCGGACTCGCAGAAGACGAAAATGATATTAGTTTTTTTTCGAATCACCTAACAGGAATCAGATATTTCCACCACAGCCTACAGCAGAAGTGCTCGTTTCCGTGGGAGCCGCAGGCGCTATTGTTTCTCACTTGGTCACGGGACAATCCATATCTAATCGAACTACAAAAAATCTTGTAATTTATTTTTTCGACTTTTATGTATCCCTAAATATAATGAATACATTTATAAACGTATTAATATTGAAATTTCATTTTTATCATTTATAGGTTCATAGTTATGACGATCTAAAATTATCCTAAATATGATAAACTAAAACGTTTACTAACTAATATTGCTGAAACAGCAAACAGCAAAAATTTGTATCAACCATATTTATATAGGTGATACCTTGTTGTTTAAGGGTGTTATTATCATAATTAGGATATGCTTGTTTTCGGTGTCAAATTTCTATTTTATGGCAATTTACTGCAGTAGATATCAAAAACTGAAAATGAAAAAATATAAGATATTATTCACATAATAAGGATTAATTTACAGCAATTACCTTTTTGATGGGAATAATAGTTCAGAAAATATAAATGTTTTTTATGTCTATTTTCGTTAAAAACAGGCCGATCCACAAAGCAGCTGGTTCATTTCACGACCAAGGTCGCGCGCGTAGTTAATTGAAACAGCTGATCCCGCTTCATCAGTGACTTTTTTAACTGCCATTAAATCTAATAGATTTCTGCTTAATAGAACAGTACCGTTAATTTATAAAAGTGGCGATATTTTAATTAGTTACGCAGTAATGTTTATTTATGGAATTTAATTGCTGAAGCGAGAAGTGAAGAGCTCTGTTACTTACGTTTACTGTGAATTATTAAACAAACTAATAACTAACTAACTAACTAACTAAATCACTGGCTCTGTTGAACCTGTATATTCATGGCCGTGTGGACATAAGCTCTCCATACATCCCTATCACGAGCTAAAGTTTTCTAATCGTCCGCTTTGTAATCTACGTCTCTCGAATCATGTATAATATTATTCTCCCACCTCATTTTTTGTCTTCCAGCTGGGCGTTTTCCCTCCTGTTTTCCTACCAGAAGTTTCCAATCACCTCTTTCACTCACCATACGTGCCACATGTCATGTCCATCGCAGCTTACGAGACTTAACTGTTCTTATTTTATCTGGCTTTCTATACACATCACGTAGCTCACAATTATGTAAGGTTTCTCCGTTCACCTGTCTGTCCATCTGTTTTTGATCCAAACATTTTCCTAAGAATTTATTCTCAAATACTGGTAATCTTCTGTCCTCCGTTAAAACAAATTATTTATTTTGGTTACACACTTTTCATTACAATTTAAATGTAATATTATAATTACAAATCTTACAACATTAATTGAATATACTGGAAAATATTTTTATTATGTTATAATTACTAATTTCAATCTTAAAATAACTTTTTATTCAGTGTACTGTATTATACCCTGATAACTATGTCGAAATAGTGTTGTTATATCACTTCCAAATAAAACCGAATGTTTTAATACTCGTACCACTTCCTAACAAACTATAATAATGCTGAATCAGCGCGTCTTCCTAAAACACTTACTCCACCATCAACAATTCTTACGTTCAGATTACTTGCTAGACAGTTGATTTAAATCAGTGCGTGTGTTTAGTGATCCTCGTTATTTTAAGTGTCACAGTCAAATTTAAAATAACCTTTTATCGGTTTTTAACTAAGAAATTTGCAGCTTTAAGTGCTTTATTTTATTAGTGTACATATAAATATAATGTCTATTATGAATGAGCCTAACTGCGTGTTATGTGAATGGAAAGTGTTTCAATCCACTCTGACTATGCCATAAGGGTGGTTAAAACAATTTCAGATCTGTCCCTCCAGGGATCTGTCAGGAATTCGGGGTACCCCCAAGAATACTGGCTATCGGCAAAAATATGTATTAATTGCAGGATAATTTTAGAGGGTAAGAGAAATGTTGAGGATGTAGAGTAACCACTAGTCCACGATGATGATGATGTAATAATAGTAATAATGATAATAAAAATAATGTCCTTTTTTTGCAAATGCTCCAGGTTGTCTTTCGACATTCCTGGTTTTCTCTCCAGGCATGGCGTACTTGTAACCCACTTGTGAGGTTGGGGCGCCTGGAAGGCGGGGTTACGTTGCCCGATGATATGATGGGTGATGATGATGATGATGATAATGGTGCGCCAGAAGAGTCCATAATCCTAAGCTTAATCTAAGATAAATATGAATGATGATGATTGCGATGGTCGTATGATTTCGGGGATCGTTTGGGTCTTAAAGTTTTCCTGACGTTTGTCTTACAGGTGAGGAAAAATCGCGATAAAAACTTCACCCAGAAAAACTGTCCCGACCGGGAATGGAACCCGGGCCCGCTGAGTGACAGGGCAGCACGCTACCTCGAGACCACAGCGGTGGACATATAAATAATGTAATGATGATAATAATAATAATAATATTTGGAAGTGCACAAAGGACTATTACCAAGTAACTGCGTCATTGTTTGTATGTGCGAGCAAACTTTACTTACGCAAAAGATTTTGCGGGCAGTGTACACATAGGAGATTTTAGGGAAAATAAATATTTTTGATAGTTACCTTTCATCCCAGCACTTTAATATTAATACAAACAATTAACTGGTGTTCAGGTAATAATGTGGTATTTTTTATTTTATAAAAAAATTGGCGGGAAAGGTCAATTGCACATTAATTGCATGTAGGCCCTTCAGAGTAACGTAAATATTGACATGCTACTTTTCAAGAGATAGAGCATGTGTAATGTATAATGTGACTATCTTTTCAACTTGAAAGAGTAGTTATACTTCGAGAAATGTATTCCATAAAAGATACTATTTAAAAAATACGATATATTGACAGCTCTATTACTCATTAATTACATCAAAAGAAGACATGAAATTCAGTTCAGTTATTCAGTAAATCATAAAGGTTCACTGTAGAAAAAATTGTAAACTTTTACAGATGTGAGTTCAATTTTCATAATTTTTTGCCGATTTCGTATGCATTGTCCCACACACTTCTTTTTATTTCGCGCGGTTTTATTACTCTTATGGGTTGTTAAATCCACATAAATTATGAGGTATAAAGAATCTCCCGACTACCACTGTCAAATATGTGACGTAGTGGCTAGTAATACCTCGTTCTGTGCAATTCATCTTACATTACGAGTTAATTATTGTGATTGTGACGTATCGATATATGCGTTATTGTGTATCATTATGAAGAAATTACATTAAAAACAGTCCACTATAAATGATTGTAATACGTATGTTTTAGTGTTTTCATATATTTGAAATGTCTCGTCGCAGTGAGAATTATTCTAATTTATTCTGTTATGTATAAAGTAAAGTGATCCCACAAGAGACCCGGAGGCCCTTGGGGTAGTAGGAGGTTATGGCTCCCACTTTTTTCTAGACAATCGGCACTTAATGTCAGCCGGGTTGTCAGCCCTGCGTGACGGCCGCCTTTACCCCCAGAACAAGCGTCTGGTACTCATTTCCATTAGAGGCTGAGTCGACCCCCAGGGCCATAGTGCCGCCAGAGGGTTTGGGTCAGTTTAAAAATCCTGACCCCAACGGGACTTGAACCCTCGACCCTCCGGCTTGTAGCTCAGCGCCTTAACCACTACGCTACGGCGTGCCCCCATTCTGTTATGTATGCGAAGTGTATTGTACAACATCTCAGCGCAGAACTATCACTCCTCTAATTATAATGGCACACGATTTATATTTCGGGAACCATAGTAAATTAGGAGATACTGATAAATATTAGGCTCCCAATTCTTGTTTGTACAAACTGCCAAAGGACTTTAATAGGCTGGTTAAAAGGTTCGCATTCGTGCATGCCATTAGCTATTCCAGTGTTGTGGAGGGTACCTACGGACCACATTATTGACTGTTATTTCTATACGGTCAATATATATAAGGTTTCACTTAAAAACATAAGCATTCTATTTAGTATCCAAATTTGCGGTCATCCATGCGATCTGTTAAACATAGTGATTCTTTGTCAATTTAGAAACGTCCTGAAAAATGTACTTTGGAGGAAGAAAATACATCTCTTTGCTCTAGTTCCTCTACTGATGATGGACCGACCCTATGAGATCCTGACTTCAATGTATCTCGAGAACCACATTTGATATCACAAGCTGAATTAATGATCTTGTAAGAGACTTGAAACCAAATAAAAATTGGCAGAGATTTTATCATCTTAACTTCAGGAAAAGGGATCTATTACAGCCTGGCACAAAAGTCACTTAGAGAAAACCGGAATTAAATCTGTCGTCACTCTTAACGAAAATGAACAGCTGGTTTACTGCAATGATATTAATGAGCTAATGGTTGAATTGGGTAAGAGAACATAATACTCAAGAATGGCGTTTTTCTTCATAGACTTGTCGAAATTGAGTTTAAAGGCAGTTCGTTTGCACGGGAATGTATATCCGTCTGTGCCATTTGCCTGTCCCATTACTATGAAGGGAACATACGACAGTATGAGAACTATTCTTAAGACTTTGAATTATCCACAACATGGTTGGCAGATTTGTGCATATCTAAAAGTAATAGGCATGGTAAGAGGGATGCAGCCAGGATTCACAGAATGTTGCTGTTTCTAGTGTGCGTGGGATAGTAGTGATAAGCATAATCATTATGAATTAATGAATGGCCATCAAGAAGAACTTCAGCAGTAGGACAAAAAAGTGTAAAAACCCCGCCGTTTGATAATGCAATTAAAATATTGTTATCACAATTACAAATAAAACTGGGATCAATGAAGAACTTTGTGAAGGCAATAGACAAATCAGGCAGAGATTTTCAAAATTTCAAGGCGAAATTTCTAAGGCTGAGTGAGGCTAAACTGAAAGAAGACATTTTTTAGGTCCTCAAATACGCCAAATCTCCTTGATGATGCTGTATTCGAGAAAATTACAGAGACTTAGTGGAAGACTTGTTGGAGCTTACAAATTAATGAGATGAAATATGTCCCTTAACATACACTTCTTGAATTCGCACTTGGATTTTTTTACCGAACTTGGGTCACGTCAGTAATGAACATGGTGAAAGGTTCCACCAAGTCACTTTGGAAATGGAAAGAAGTTACAAAGGGACATCAGTGATCAACATGCTTGCTGATTACTGCTGGCAACTTATCACGTTAAACACATACGTTTCGAAGCCATCGTATCGGCGTAAGTCATCTAGGAAGAAGTTTTGAAAGATAAGGTTTTTGCTACAATTTAAACATGTGTTGTAACGTAGAAACGTACTTACCCTTCTTAGAAAAAAAAACTATTTTAACTGTTGGGATCTTACATGATTTGGTTTTCCATAGATCAATTGCTTCTAGCAATATTGTTGAAAAAAAGACAGAAAGAAACTAAGTGCAAATATTCTAAGAAATAAATAATATGCGAAATATAATGATACAATTCAACACGCCTTCGCAAAAATCTGTTAGGTGATAGAGAAACGTGGACTTATAATACGACATCAGCGCATGCCAATTAACTAAAATCACCTATTTTAATTTCTGGGAGCGACAAAAAGTTCAGATTTGTTGTTGTGTGAGATCTCCGGTTGAGACGGGTTTCTTAGGTGATGGATTGTATTTTCGGATTTTTTCCTCACCTGTAATAAAATGTCAGTATACGTTAAGGCTCAAACATTTTCTTGCCATCATTATCATATTCGCCTTGTTTGGTATGAATGTGTGTTCGTGAATAGACTGTTTCGTTGTCTCGGAAGAAGCTTTGACGTTGAGCTGTTCCCTCACTCAGGGAGACCCTCCATTTTCTGTGTAGTCAAAAAAGTGTGTGCGTGTGATTCATTGTCAAAATCCTTCTCCCTAAAGTTCGTGACACTTTAAAGTTCGTATGGCGTGTGGCATGTAACAGTACACACAAAGCAAGAGGTAAAACTAAGTAAATAACATGGCATCATATAACAATTCAAGGTCTTCGTGCAATAGAGATAAGCTATCAGTACTAGTGAAATTAATATCAAATTCCGTTGATGTGAAGTCATATGATGAAAGTTAAAAATTAAATTGTACCTGTTGGTAGGTGCCGTCGTCCTCAACTTTGTTAATATATCTTATTCTTCTTCTTCATCCGAATGCAGAATTGGGCGATGATGCCCGTTCTGCGACTACAAAAACTGATCTTTCCATCGGTTGAAGGGTCTTCCGAGGTCTCTTTTGCCTTTAGGGTTGAGGTGGTAAATCATCTTTATTAAACGGGAATTTGACATTCTCTGGACGTGTTGGAACCATTTAATGTGACTATTTAACTCATGCCCCAAATGGGACTCAATGGCCAATCACGTTTCAACGATTTCTGTTTTACAACCAATCAGAGTTGTGTTTCACGAAATATTTATCAGTGTTATAATTACCATATTAAAGAAAGCTCCTCCTTTTAAATATTCTGAACAGGTCTGACTATTATTTGACAGTGAATTAGCCTATAAGCAATATGGCTACCAGATTGCGTATATAGTGCACATAGCGCTTGCCGGAGTTAATATAAAACATTTTTTAGCAATTTATTATACCACCAAAAAAAAAAAGAAACCACTGTTTGCACTTTCTTAAATATATTTTTTCACAGGTAATAATCCAGAAAAATATAATTGTCATACTTACATCATACGACATCAGAAATGAATTAATATACAGTTTGATGTGTTTCATTTTTTCTCCACTAGAGAGCATTCTTACAATATTGCGTTCCTTTGGCAATACATAGTATGATCTTGTAGCAGTGATAAACAAAAGAAGCAGATGAAGCGTACCTATCGTTTCTCATTTGTTTTCAAACATCGCCGTTTACATTAAATATATAAATATTTTAAAATAACTATAGTTAAATAATGATTTGTGAGTAAACAGCTTAATTTTATTCGTTAAATAGTCCTAACAAATGCCACTCTTGATTTCCAAATTCTCTAGATAAATTAATAATAATAATAATAATAATAGCTTTATTTTACCTGGCAGAGTTAAGGCCTTAAGGCCTTGTCTACCACTCAACTCCTCACTTCGTGAGTCGCGAATTTATCGATAATTTGGAAATCACTCGTGGCATTACTTATGATAATTTTGTGTATGTTCAACCATTTCCCTACTATTCCACTGCATCTTCATCTCATCACTTTTCATTCTATCCCTTAATGTTACTCCAGTTAGTGATCGGAGGAATCTCATTTGTGAACTATTAATGCGGGATTTATCTTTTGCTCGAAGTGTCCAGCATTCACTTCCGTATAGTAGAGCAGGTTTGGCTATGGCATTATGAAATCTCAATTGGATTTCTTTCCTCATTTGTTTTCCAAAATTTCTCCTCATTATTCCGTTTAATCTGTTATATTTTTCTAAATTTGTTTCCACATCTTTTTGATTAAAAAACTGTGAAATATTATTACCTAAATAATTAAAGTGTGTTACTTGTTCTATTGGTTTATTATTTATTATTATATTTACTCTCGAAAGTCCCTTTCCAGTGATTGCCATGGATTTGGTTTTATTTTCAGATATTTTCATGTTGTATTTTTTCTAGGTATTCTGCAATTTAAACACTGATCTCTGCAAATCATCTTCATTCTCCGCTAGAAGTACTTGATCATCTGCGAAGATTATTGTTTGTATTTGATTTCCTCTACATATTTTTACTCCAGGGGGGTTTAGTTTTTTCCACTCCTGGACAATTATATTATAGATATAGAATAAACAGTAATGGAGATAGTCCACACCCATGTCTTAAACCTTGGTTAATTTCAAATTTATCTGTTATTTTCCCATGATCTAACTTTTCTTTTATAAATGTGGTTTCATATAAATTTTTATAGCATTTATTAGATTATTGGGGACTTGGTAGCTTTCCAATATTTTCCACATTATGTCCCGTTTGACTCTATCATAGGCCTTTTCAAAATCTAAAAATAATATACATAGGGGGATATTAAATTCTTTCCACTTCTCAATTAGCTGTTTTATAACAAATATAGCGTCGATACACGATCGGCCTTTTCGTAATCCACATTGTACCTCTCCAATTTTATCTTCTGTAATTTTCTGAAGTTTTCGTTTTAAAATGGATGTATATATTTTAGATGCTGTTGTCAACAATGATATACCTCTATAATTTGAACAGTTATATTTTTCTCCTTTCTTATGGATGAGTATTACTAATGATGTTTTCCAGTCCTGAGGTATTATTCCATGTGCCCATATATCATTAAAAATTTGTACCAATCTAATATAGAGTGGTTTCCCACCATATTTCCAAAGCTCCATTGGTATACCATCTACTCCACTAGCTTTTCTATTTTTCATTTTCTTGATAGTTTCTATCACTTCATCCAATGTTATAGCATTATATTCTTCTGTGGGACAGGGAAGTGTACTTGTTTCTTCTTCCTCTGCATATAAGAACTGTCTGAAATGCTGTGTCCATTCTTCTGCTGTCATTCCATTTATAGCCAATTTATCCGTACACTCTTCTTTTATTCGCTGGAATACTTTGAAACCATATTTTTGTTAATATATTGTACATAAAATTAACTGGAGCGCTTTAGGAAGTTACCTTCCATCTTCTGCAGGTTGAGTTTCCGCTAGTTGTTGTTGTTGTGTACGGTGATGTGTACTCTAACTGTTTGTAGCAGCAACTGATTTGTTTTTTGACGATCTCGTATAATGGGTTTGACTGGGGTGCGTTCTCATTAAGAAGTGAGGTGTTGTTTGTTTCCTCGAAATTATAAAGGAAACAAACAACTTCTTAATGAGAACGCACCCCAGTCAAACCCATTATACGAGATCGTCAAAAACAAGTCAAGTTGCTGCTACAAACAATTGGAGTATACATCACCGTACACAACAACAACAGCTAGCAGGAAGCTTAACCTGCTGAAAATGGAAGGTAACTTCCGAAAGTGCTCGAGTTAATTTTATATACAATATATTAACAAAGTTGAGGACGACGGCACCTACCAACAGTTACAATTTAATTTTTAACTTTCATCAGGGATAAGCTACATTAAAAAAAAAAAGAGTTTACATTTATATTATAGTTATTCATTCTTACAGGGATTCAAGTTTGAGAATTACGAATAATATAAGAAACTAAACGAATTTGTAAAACCCTTTCAGTTCTTGAAACGTATATAATTTTATTTCGTACTACTAAAATCGCATATATTAATTAGATATAAAAGTATTAATATGTAAAGTAGTGAAAAGAGTAACAGTGGCAACAGTAGTTTAATAATAGTATAATTATTGGTGTATACTGATATATTGTTTTCGAGAAAAATGGATTAACAGTGCGCAGGATCGTTCGTGCTTATTTCTCCTCCACGATTCAATAACAAAGGATTGTAGACCGATATTTGTTTCTGATATGTTTCTTGACATATCAAAATATTGATCCAAACTTTTCCATAAGCGATACCTGACTAACAATTTCAGTCATGGGACAGCGCACAAAAACAAGCGTAATTTTGTTATTTACCCAAGCTTTACATATATCTTATATTTGTAGAGAGTACATATGTACTGCTGTGGTTGATATTTAAAAACTATGCTCATTATCGGGCTGTCCTGTTGCACAAGCTTTTATAAGCCCCGTATCAATATTGGACGAACGACATGGATAAATATTTTAAACTGCAGAATAAAAAAATGAGGAAGTATAATGAACCGATGGGATAATCACAACTAAGTAATTCGAAAGAAAGACACGGAAATCTGTCCATGGAAAACAGACAAAGACATAAACAGTATATTGCGATGCGACGTTGGGAAATGGTTTTTTTACAGAATCGAGGAAAATGTTTCAAAACCGAGCGATAGCGAAAAATTTTAATTTCCGAGATTCTATAAAACCTTCTTCACAATTTTTCCTTTTTGCGCAATGATGTTTTAGAGAGATAATAAATATAGTCAAATAATAACATATTTGATGGAAATATTTGTGTTCATTAAAATAATTGACTAACGTTAACAGTGTAAGCAATGTTTTATTAGTTGAAACAACAGGAAAGCCGTGAGACCATTTTTAATAAAATAATAGGAGGCCGTGAGACCAATTAGTTATAAAATGGCGGCAAGTAAGTATTTTATCGTTTTATATTGTTTCAAATAAAGTTCAGTTTCCCTTTAAAATGCAATGATTTGTTTAGTATAATATATATTAACACTACCTTTCGGAAACTTTTCGTACATCAATTGTATCTAGTATATATAGAGACCAGTGGTTTTACTTCTCACACGCGTGTTTGTAATATGTATTATTACAGTATAGTTATTTAGGTTGGCAACACAGAAATGTAGGAAGTTGAACTTTCAATCAATGTTGCTATTGCTCTAAGTACGACAAAACACATACCGCGCAAAAACAAATTAATTATGAGATAGCACATAGATAAGTTTTGGTAGGTTTTATTTATATGTGTGTTTTGAACTTTATATATACGTTGGTATATTTCATACCATGTGTTCTGTTACAAACCAAGAAATACGTTCCTTCTTTTGCATTTTAGAAATATTCAACGATTATATCAATCTTGTCGTTGTAAGAAAATTTTGATATATCGAGAATCAAAACATTTACTTAAACTGTTAAATTACATTCATAGGATCCCGGGACGGGGTTTGCATTTATTGAAGAGTTTGTATTCATAAAATACGAGGAATACGACAAAAAAGAAACCTATTTAACTAATTCTGGGATCTGTCCGGGCATTGTTTCGGCTGAAAGTCTCCAGAACATAGGTGCTGATTTGTCTGACTTAATTTTGTGGAAGATACTATCAAAGTGGAAATAAATTGATTCAAATGATCCATGGAGGTTAAAATGTTGTTCCAATATAAGTAGAAAAGTCGCAGGGTGCGAATTCATCAATGAAAGACGCAATATTTTTTTTCAATTTGTGTGATAGACAAAATGGAGAATTTTAATAGTACATCAAATAGTATAAGCCTAATATATGTTATAATTTTCTGGTATTATACTGTAAACTATTGTAACAACAAGAAGTTAAAAGTAATTATTTTTATATATTTTGTATCGCATATTTCTTAATAATAATAATAATAATAATAATAATAATAATAATATAAATAGTAATAACTTATTAATAAGCTGTTAGTTTATGCTGATGATGTAGTACTATTGGCCGTAGCGAAGAGATACAAAGAACAACACGCACACACTATTGAGCAACACTAATAAATTAGGACTGGAAGTAAATATCAATAAAACTAAATATATGGTCACACATAGAAATGGCATTATATAATGGAAATGGACAGCTGATGACAAACGAGGGAAATTTTGAGGAAGTGGCTGAATTCAAATACCTAGGAACAATAACTACAAATAGGAATGAGATGCACAAGGAAATTAAACATAGACTCAATTCTGGAAATTGATGCTATTATGCATTGCAGAGACTTTTGATGTCCCAACTCCTTTCAAAAAACATTAAACTAAAAATATATAAAAAACTTATTCTACCAGTATAGTATTATATGAGTGCGAAACATGAGATTCTTACTTTAAGGGAGGAAAGGAGATTACGAGTTTTTGAGAAGATTTGAGAGAGATGAACAGAAAGGTGAATGGATAAGACTACATAACAATGAACTACATGGCGTCTCGTAGACTGCGATGGGCAGGACAAGTTGAGCGTATGGAGAATTAAAGATGTGCTTGGAAGCGTCTTGTAGGAAAGCCAGAGGGAAAATGCCCCCGTTAGTAGACCACCAAGAATGAGGTTGGAGAATAACATTAACTATGATTTGAGGGAAGTAGATTATACAGGGAATGATTGGAATGCATTAGCTCAGAATTGCGATGTATTGAGAGCTTATGTCCGCGCGGCCATGAACCTACGGGTTCGATAGTGCCGGTGAGTATGTATAATAATAAAAAAATGTTTTATTATTATTATTATTATTATTATTATTACTTTCATTATTACATGAATGGTGAAAACGTTCCAGTAGAATGGAAACTAGGATAAATTTCGACAATCCATAAAAAAGAAAAAAGACCAATGTAAAAATTATAGAGATATAACAGTAACAAATACCATGAGTAGGCTCTATGGTCGTATACTAAAATATTATTTTGAATAAAACTGTAGTGATATGGAATTAGAGGGACAGTCAGGATTTAGAGCTGGTCGTTCCACAACCGACAATTTATTTTGTATTATTCAGATAATAGAAATGAAAATGCAATATCGACAACCTTTGCACCTACTATTTGCAGATCTTGAGAAAGCATACGACAATGTTCCTATAGAGAAACTATGGATTGCTTTAAGATGTATGTGAAGTAAGACTATAATAATTAAAGCTTTACAAAATTTATATGGCAATTGCATATCAAAAATTAAAATTGGCAGTAAAACTGTCACATGGTTTTACGATAAATAAAGGTCTTCGTCAAGGTTGTTGTCTATCATCGACTCTGTTAAAAATATATGTACATGAAATATTAAAGAATTGGAGGAGATGATTTTCAAGCATGGGAATTCCTATTTCAAACAACAAAACTTTATACATCTTATATTTTGCAGATGATCAATTTTTAATTGGACAAGGTTATGAAGATTTAGAATATATGACTAGAAAATTAATACAAGAATATGAAAAATGGGGATTAATTTAGAATATAAAAAGAACAAAATATTTATCAATTGCTGAACCACACAAAAAATTTAATTTTGGAGACTGGAGAAAAAATAAAATATTGTAGTGAGATCACATATTTAGGAATTAAAATAAATAAAAATGTGAGTTATGAAGAGGCAATAAGAAATAGAAATAATGAAGGTAAATTTGCAATTGCTTGCTTCAATAGAATATTGTGGGATAAAAATATAAGTAATAAAAGATAAAATGAATATATATCATACAATTGTTAAAAGCATCATCACTTATGGAGCAGAACTTTGGTCATTAACAACAAAACAAATAAGTATCTTTTGGCAACGGAAATGGGTTTTATACGAAGGGAAGCAAGAATTTCAAGAAGAGAAAAAAATTAGGAACTCAGTTATAAGGGAGAAAATGAAGATTGAAGACTCTATTTTAGATTATATTAAAACTCTGCAATTAAGATGGTACAGACATGTCCAGCGAATTGAAGAAGATCAACTACCAAAATCTCTTTTGGAATGGAAACCTGAGGGAAGACGAAGCAGGGGAAGACCTAAAACCTCCTGGAGTCAGGGAATATGTTTATATATGAAGGAGAAACATCTACAACCAGGAGATTGGATGGACCGACAAAATTGACTATTAGGAATCGGGCGATGTCAAAGACATTAATCAACCGACGATCTATCTACCTATTACTTTCATGCATTGTGAGGGGCAAGTCATAGAAAATTGGGCTTAATTTAAAACTACTTTGAAAATATAGTAAAACAACTTGTAACCAAGTTGTCAATGTAATTTTTATTATGTATGTATTTTATAATAATAATAATAATAATAATAATAATAATAATAATAATAATAATAATAATAATAATAATGTTTTATTTATTCTGGCAGAGTTAAGGCCCTAAGGCCTTCTCTTCCACTCAACCAGCACAAATACAAGTGAATATTTGACAAATATAGATATACACTATACTAATTATAAACAGTTAAAGATACATTAAAAGTAGCAATGTCAATTTCATGTACAAACAATATTTTATACGATAATAACAATAATAATACTTAATAATAAAATAATAATAATAATAATAATAACACTTTATTTATTCTGGCAGAGTTAAGGCCATAAGGCCCTCTATTCCACTCAACCAGCACAAATACAAATAAATATTTGACAAATATAGAGATACACTCTACTAATTATAAACAGTTAAAGATACAATAAATGTAGCAATGTAAATGCCATGTACAAACAACATTTTATAGGGTAATAACAATAATGATACGATAATAATAAATAATATATAATAATATAATAATAATAATAATAATATAAATATGCTACATTAAACGGGAAACGCCAATTAGTATATATATATATATATATATTATAATACAATATAAGAAAAATAAGTGTTTGAATGGATTCGCCTGGTAGTGTAATGGATATCACGCTGAGGTACAGACTCAGAGATCCGGGTTCGAATCCCGTCCAGGCATTTATTTTTCTTATCATACCAATATATATATATATATATATATAATATATATATATCTTGCACTGGATAATAATGAAGTCGAGTTTAGAGCAAATATAAATTTAGATTCTTTTAAAAGATGTCAATGTCCGGCAGCCCCTTATTTATTGTGGTAGGGAATTCCAGTTGCGAGAATTGGAGAAAGGTATATGACATGGAGTGATGTGATGTCAATGTTTGGTATATTAAGTAATAAACTATGATGTGATCTGTGGTTTAAGTTATGGTTTGAGGATAGATACTGGAAACGGGATGATAAATAATTGGGAATCGAGGTATGTAGGATCTTAAATAGGAGAATTAGATAGTGTGATTTTCTTCTCTCTTTTAGATGTAGCCAATGACAATTCGTGGAGTAATGGAGAAATGTGATCGTATTTTTACGAACATTAAATATGAATCTGATACACATATTATGGACATGCTGCAGTTTGTCCGACAATCCGTCACTTATGTCAGTTAGTAGAACGTCACAGTAGTCAAATGCGGCATCACTGAAGTTTGGATTAAAATTCATTTAAGAGTTGTAGCAAGAAAATGTTTAAGTCGCTTTATGGAATGCATTATGGAGAAGATCCTTTTAGATGTTGTTTACTTGCACATGGCAATTTAAATTAGAATCTAAGTAAAAACCCAAGTTTTTAACGATTTAATTGATTATAGCAAAATAATTTACAACTAAATGAGGTTTATGATAGTTTTTTGAACATTTTATTTTTCGTTTATTGATAATAGGGCCCGTGTGTTCTGAATAATCGAGCACAATATACTGTATTGTTATGTTTCCCAGTCGTTTAATTAAATCACAAAGTATAGAATTGCGTCATAGTGTGAAATTAATTTATGTATTATATTTCATTTGTGTGTCGTAATTCAAGATATTTTGTATTTTCCAGTTCTTTATGAAAGAGTTGTACTGCCTGTAATCTGTGTATATTTTTATCTTTTAGTCTTTGATTTACTTAGGCGTTATTGCACGATTTTTTTTTGTTTCCCCTATGTTGTTATTAGTCCCTCAATTAAAATATTGTTCCTTATTATATCAATATTTTTTCCCGTTACTCTTCAATTCGAGTAAACGTTAAAAAACATCGTGTACATATTGATCCTGATGGATTAATAGTTATCATACTTGGCTCTGTTTCCATGGTTCGTGGGGTGAACCCGGCCGGTGCCAATCGATGTATTTTTCAGTGTGTAAAAATATTGACTATTGGTTTACATTTGGGCAAGATACTATAGCATGAATTCCGAAGAGAAGGAAATGAAAAGCTATATTTTTTGCCTTTTTCATACTCTGATTTGAGTTGGGACATTAAACATCTGAGCTGTTAAAGAGCGTTTATAACTAAATTTCTAATTATCCATATACTTTATTTATGTGACTACTTATTGGTATGTATCTGCCTGAAGAAGAGCTAATGACGGGACACGTTCTGAAAGTTCTAGGAAGGTTTTTAACTGAAACCTTACTTGGTTGACGACGACTGAGATCCCAGGAACATGTTTTATTATTGTTACCACTATGTAACTAATAAGGTATGCTTACTGTTATTGTTCATGTATATTGTAATTTGACATTCCCGCATACAATCCTCGTTGCTATGAAAACAAATGAAATCACAATACTTTAAAAATGACCTAAAACACTAGTGCGATAAGTAAAAATATTGATTTTGGAATATAAATAGTGATACTGCAATTTGTATTAATTTCGATATTAATTTATCACAACCAGCTTTCCACGCCTCATCTATTTCATCGTCACTGCACTCATCGTCTAAAACGTTCTTCATAATCAGAAATAAACCCCAAATCAAATTGGTTTTACAGTTTCAACAAATATAAGATGGAGGCTTGACCAACAATACTTATTTTTTCTCCATAACAACACATATAGCGAATTCACTTTCTGAAATTTAACATTTATCTTCAATTATATTTATTAATTGTAGCGAATATCTTAATTACTAAAATAAATACACATAGAGCAAAAAAAAAGTATACAATACTCATGTGGTAACACATAACGGTATCTCGGATATTAAAAGAAAAAACCTTCCTCGATCCGCATCAAGTGTTTATCACAACTCGTATCGCAGTATACTATTAACATATTATGCAGTTTACCTTACAATTTAATTTCTTAGTTGAGGTGTTTATAGTTATCACAAGGTAATATTAATTACACAGTGTTTGGTAAAAAATATCAATGCGTGTGTGGGGGATGCACTCTCTGGAGATAAATTATTGAGAAGTAAAATTTATCCGCAATAAAACACAATCTTCCAATAAGATCATGGAAATATTTTACGTTTCACATTACAATAGAGACAAATATCTCGATAAACAGTAAAATATATGTAATGTACAGTATATTCATTATCTGCTACATGTAAATATATTTGTGATAGTGATCGTTTCATGGTTTGTTTTATCGCGGCTTGTAGTTCTTTATCGATTAAACAATGACAATGTAACTTAAAGTGTTTATCGCATGGACGGCACTAATTTCGTATATTTTTTGTAAAGATTTCTCTAATCTTATCACAAGCATTTAACTTGATTCATCATGAATTATCTAAATGGAACTGACAAAGATACGTTAGATAACAAAATATTAAAAAAATGTAAATTAATTCCTACTAGCTGTCTCTCTTATTTATATCCTCAAAAATAAATTTAAATTTAAATTATAAAATAAACCATGCTTTATACGAGTATTCCGAAATTGTATTACTCTTTATAAAATTAGGAAATCGATATGAATGAGTTTGCCTCGTTCAGAAAAATATTTAAAATTAGTAACAACCATGTGGGGTTGTTAGTCCCCCATGGGGCGCCTCCCCAGTTGGTGCATAGCGGCATGCTTCCCAGATATGGGAGGTATCGGGGAAATGATATACCCAGGACGAACCAAAACTATCAGCTGCTGCCTTGTAGTTCAGTGTTGATTCACTAAAGGCTGGAAAGACAACTTTGATTACAAATTACCTGGTCCTCCAGGTTGGGGATTGTAGCAATAGGCCAGCTCCTCATTCTACTAAATAAATATACAATGCCGAAAAACCTAAAGAGAAAAATGCCGGACGGAATTACCTACACGAAGTAACAGTAAAATGTTAATGAGTATTGGATGTTGTCTGAAACCTGGACAGTAAGTAGAAAACAAGCCAAAAGCTGTTAACAGTAGAAATTGATTTTTGGAGGCGATGACAAGAATTTCAAGGAGGGATAAGGTCAGAAACAGCCCAATATGGGAAATTATGCAAGTTAAATAAAAAACATATTAGGAAAAATAGAAGAAAAACGTTTGAAATTATATGGACACCTCATAAGATTGGAAGAATACAGAATACAAAGATGCTCTTTAATTGGAAAGCTAATGGAAGAAGTGGAAGAGGTGGGCCTAGAGAACGATGGATGCATCCATCCATCGAGTGAAGAGAAGTATGGAAGCTAGAGATTTGAGGGAAGAAGATGCTTTAAACAGGAACCTCTGGCGACAAATCATTTTGTGTTGAAGTAGAAACACAGTATTGTGGAATATTCCCAAATAAAAAAAATCAACCGTTATAAAAGAAGTGACTCTGGGAGAGTTGAGACTGTAATTACAAATTATACGATGTCATATATACCCCGAAAATTAATTCAAATAAACATTGGCACATTTTTATCAATTTTAGATATTTAGACACAAAAAGGTATATGGTTTATATTTTTATTTTATTTTTTCGGATCTGATTGTTTAACAGATTTTATTGAATATGTCTCGTGTATCGAAATAAAAACTCCAATTGAAGTCAGATTTGTTTTGTAATACTTGAAAAGTCATTATTAACGGCCTTTGAGTTTACTCTGAACCATGTATGCGATGACTGAAGATTGTATACACCTGTTTTGGAATGTGCTCTGCACCGTCTTCGCTATTCCTTACATTTACTTCCTAATAATTTGCGTCATATACGTAGCATATTTTTCACGGTATGTTTTCCTCTATACACACAGTCCGGTATGAGCTTTGGTTCTGTATATGTGGCCTGTGGAGAGAGTCGGCTCCCAGTGCGTTACGTTTTACGGCTGTGAAGAAGACGCATTTGTTTAAAGATGTTGTATGAATGTAATGGAATTTTTGGTAATGTGTCTCTTCTTAATTGTCTATGACTTTCGTAAATTTGTTTACTATCATGTTTATTTGTATATGTTTCTCAGCATTTTAAATATATTACATATATGTTTACTTTTCATGTTATATCACTTATATATATTTTTTCAAAATTGAGTTTTGAAGTTTTTAAAATTAAACATTCCAGTGGCCTCTTTGTTCCCCAGTATAATGAGTTCCATAGTTATATTCGATATACAGTTTATTTTAATACAATAAGTATTAAATGAGAAACAGAGCCACTAATTAATGCATTTCACTCTCATCCCACATTCTACAATAGTAACATTAATAAATATATAAATCAAACAGCACAAAAATGCTAAACCGATAAAAAAGGTAGAAACATAGAAGGTTAACATAATAAAATATGTACCTGCGATCTCAGTGGTCCTCAAATAAGTAAAATTCAGTTAGAAAACGTTGAAGAACTTTCGGAGCACGTTCCATTATCAGTATATGAGAGGTACTAGATTTATTTTTTCGGTTAATGTTCTATACAAAGGGTTCAAGTCGATGGTTGTGTTTTGTTTCATTATGCTTTCGTTCTCGACTTCTTTTAAAATTTCAAACTCATCAATAACAAATATGCTCTCCGTGTATTACGCATGACAATTTGATTATTGTGTCGAATTGATTACCTATTTATAGAATATGTTTTCTAAAACTTGAATTACCCTCATTGTATTTAAAATGTCTATAACGTTAAACAGTTAAAAATTGAAAAAAATACAGAATATGGGCTGAAGTACAGATACGTAACATTGTAATAGAACTAATCATCGATCGTGAATTGTTTATACAGAGTGAGGAAATTGTTAAACCTCTCATGTGTCATATAGGATACGAACATATTTTAGAGGTTTAAGTTTTATTTAAAACATACACTTCCTATTTAATATTGTTAAGTTTTACTTTTCAGAATAACGTTATTTTAAAATACTGAAGTGAAGTGAGGAATGAGAAAGAAAAGTTTGCATTTAGGGCAGCATTTGAGATTATGTATTTATTGATACGTGTTTGAGCTGTAAGACACATGTAAAACCCTCATTCCGGTGATGTGTGTCTAGCATAATAAACACTGAAAAGAGCCACTCACTCCTGTACTA
This sequence comes from Diploptera punctata, assembly GCA_030220185.1. Taxonomy (NCBI): domain Eukaryota; kingdom Metazoa; phylum Arthropoda; class Insecta; order Blattodea; family Blaberidae; genus Diploptera; species Diploptera punctata. The sequence goes on from JASPKZ010002906.1 coordinate 70,246, forward strand.
ATTACAACAAGCTATAAATCCATGCCAGCATTTTGAATTATGACAGATACTCCGGATTTTATTCCACCTCTTTTCGTTACACGTCAGCGTAGTGAGTTTTCAAATATGAAGCATATTCCAGTCTAAATCCTGTTATTGACACATTGGACATGAAGTACTTCCTACATAACAAAACGTTATTTTTAACAGATAGTAGCGCTTTGCTTGACCATCACGGTTATTGTAACAAAATTTGTTTTTATCTCAAAGCTATCATATGATATGTGTGCCATCTACAATATATGGAGGAATATAATATGGTTTCGCCTATATATGTTAACGCGTTGTACGATAATAATAATAGTTATTACAGTGTAATCCACTGCTATGCTTTCAGAGTAACGTATTTCCCTCGCATGCTCGAGTTCGAACTGGTTGCGATAAGTTTCTGGGTAAGTTTTTTTGGGGGGAGGGTTGGTATTCTGTAAAACAAATGCATCAGTTTCGATGGTTTCGGTGGTCTACGAGTTTAGTTGCTTGCCTCTGATCCTGAAGGTCTCGGATTCATACTCGGCCGGAGTCGACGGATTTTTTATGATGCACAAATCCTAGGAACAAGTTCTCCGGGAAAGTTTTTAAGCCTTTAGAACCGGGTCTGAAGATTTATCGGCTCCTACAAGAACCCCAAGTTCATATTAGAACTTCTGAGTAAAATTTGCTCGGACTTTCCGAGCCACGTAATACCTCAGTTGCTTACTATGCCTCTTGATGTAATGTGCTGACCACATATCACTCTATGATATATGTAGGGATATAAGCGTAACTCAATTATTTTGGTTAAAAAATTCCCGCTAGGAGCACGCTTTCCGGACATCGGAATGTACGGATATATATTCTTAAGGAAAATTATGTTAAATTTTGAGGTTCAAATGGTCACAAACATCATCTAACCAGCATTATAAGTTAATGACTATCCTCCCATATTCACTTTCTTTTATGAATGACTAAATGAATGTTTTAATAGTTCGTATTGTTTCAGTGGTAGCTCTCATCCAGGAGGCCTTTCATGTTTCTAGTATGATCAAAAATTTGTTTACGATCCAGAGTTACAAATCCTCTGCAGTCAGTTCGTGTTCCTAGAAGACCCGGGCACGAAAGTAGGAGGTTAAGAGTCCCACTTTTCTAGACAAAAACACGAGATATCAGTCGGGGTGTGAGATATACATGTCGACCACCTTTACCATCAAAACAGTCATCTAGCAGTCTATTACTTAGAGGCTGAGACGACTCCAGAGCAATGTTGCTGCCAGCAGGTTTAGGACAGTTTAAAAATCGTGACCTCCACCAGTCTTGAATTCCTGATCTTTCCACTTGTAGTGGATTGCCTTAATCAACTATACTGTGGCGTGCTCCCAATAACAATATTAATAATATCCCAATGGAAATGAGGAAGACAGGAAGAACGAAGAAAACTTGGATAGAAGAGGAACAAGCAGCTATGAATACCAAGAATTGGAGGAAGATCAATGGATGGACAGAGAGGTATGGCGTTTCGTTCGTTTCCGGAAGACGGCGACAGGTGTGATGATACCGGATGACGATGATGAATAATAATTTATAACAAACGAATCTAGACAAACGTTAGTAGTTGAGAGTCGTATTCGGGAGACACAAATATGAAGTCCTCGAACCGACGATTCTAAGATAAAGTTTTTCTTCAGTAGTGAAAGTAACTGTCTGGTTGAACTATCTTTACAACTACCCCCATTTATTATATATATATATATGTATGTATATATATATATTTGTGTGTGTGTGTGTGTGTACACCGCAATGGTCTGGAGGTAGCGTGCTGTCTTTTTCACGCAGCGGGCCCGGGTTCGATTCTCGGTCGGGACAGGCTCCTGGGTGAGGTTTCTCATCTTTAAGACAAATTTCAGGAAGCTTAGGGCCCAACGGTCTCCAAAAATCATGCGGCCATCATAATCATCCTTCACCAGTGTGGAAAGCAACGGGAAGCCCTACCACACCTACAAATCCCTAGTAAAGATGGTAAAGCGTAGCATGAAAATGCTATGATGCAATGAAAGACCTAGCAATTTGCGCAATCGGTGTTTTGAGACTCATAATCGGGAAGTCCTGATTTAAACTTCGACTAACCTGACATTTCCTCATTTGTGAAATCAATTGCGGCATTATATTTTATGATAAAATTATAACACCATATTCTCCATTTCAAATTTTGTTAAATAAATATACCTATACATCATAACACTTTAATTGTCAAAACGTTTACAATTAAGGTGAATAATAAATAATCCGTGATATTTAAAATATAAAATACACATAGCAATATTGCCTACAAACAAATTCACATAACAATATATATTAAGTACGACAGGTGAAGACCGGGAAAGTTTACTAAGCTCTTGTGCTTAATGTACTTTCCTAATGGCCACTTCTCCTAATATAAACTTTCATAAATATTTTTTCCTAATAAAATTATCTTATCTATTTTTCCTAACGAATTTTACTGCTATATTCCGCTTCATTTTATAAAACTAACGTATTGGGGTATATATTCGTAATATTAAAATTCCTAGCGTGTGTTCAAAAGTTACAGCATACCAACTATAGAATCGACGTCAGAAAATATCAACCTGATCTGTATACGACATTGGTGGAGTTTCAAAAACAGGCACATGCAGAACTGTTGTAGCAGAATTGAGTTTTGGCAAACGAGTTATGGCAGGTACGAAAAATATGTGGATGACTTATGAAAGCAGAATTAGAAATATAGCTTATCCAGCATTCTGAAGAATATAATGATGAAGTGCAGAGCCCATTGCCACGCGCAGTCTATATGTAAGATGAATAAATGTATTCGTAATTGAAGGTATACCGGTACGTTTAGTTGACTTTTGTAATAAAAAGTATTAAGGGAAACTTACTCAAATTCAAGACACAAAAGGTTAGGTAATATTTTTAGGGTTATTAAATTCAAGAAAAACTGTTTGCACTAAAAACGGATTAGTAAAAATGTCCGAGAACGACACCAGGTCATGGCGAGGATAGCATTTTTCGTTGTAGGAGCAAGCATCGAGACTCAGTTGTATGGAACCAGCAGATACGTGTAGCAGGAACTCAGCGTCGAGTTGCATATTGTAGTATTCGAATTGCTATTTCTCCAAGTGTCACAACGTGACTACCTGACTAAAAACAAACGCCTTTGCGCAACAGGACTTATATCACCACATTCACCATTTCAAAGTATTTATATAAATATAACTATACATTATATCACTTTCACTCTCACATCGTTTACAATTAAGGTGAATAATAATAATCCACGAAATTTTAAAATAGAGATACACATAACAATATTGCCTGCAAACAAATTTACATAATAATATTGTATTACCCTAAAACAGGCGAAGACCAGATACGTTTTCTAATCTCTTATGCCTAAATGGACTTACCAGCCAGTTGTTGACTTTATATCTACATGGTTTATCATAGAGGTGGACGATTATACTGTTATAACTGGTTTTCTCAACCTAGAGCTGCTATTTTTTTTAGTACC